>JAVDBV010047829.1:0-22556 GCA_032619315.1 Piper longum
CCTGCCGCCGTGGCTCCCCCCCGCCCGCCCTAAGGCATCGCACCCCCCCTCCCCCAAGCCGCTCACCCTACCACTGCGGCCCCCCTACCTGCCGTCCCCTGCGATGACCATGACCACCCCCCTCTACCGCGGCCCCTGGCCATCACTTGCCGTCGCGGACCCCTGCCACCACCCGTCGCCGCCCCATATCTCCACCACCCCCACCACTACTCGCGGGCCTGGCCAGACCAGACTAGAGTAAATAAAAACTTGACCCGGTCTCGACTCAAATCAAAACAAAATTGACTCAGTTCTGACTCGATTGAATAAAAATTTGACTCGGTCTCGACTTGAGTTAATAAAAACTTGACTCGGTCTCGACTCGAGTTAAGTCAATAAAAACTTAACTTGGTCTCGACTCAAGTCAATAAAAAGTTAACTTGATCCTGACTCGAGTCAATATTACAAAATAATACGTCCTAACTGAGTAAACGGTTGTAAAATTAATTTTGCGATCAACTATATATTAAAAAAATGGTATACTCTTATATATTCTGATAACATTTAAAATTATGTTGATGAATTCGGAAACATATCATAAGCAAAACACATGAGAACCATCTCATTTAATTTTTTTCCACATGATGAATACAAGTACAAACCATGAAAGATCATGCCCGTGAATAACTTAGAAGCTACAAATTTGTCAAGTTTGAATAAAGCCAATAACAATTCATGGAAATAAGTTACAAATCACTAAGATTATACAGTCCTTTCAGATTCGGAGCTATCATAGTCATTCTGTATCACTGCTTTGAGATTCGCCATCACTACAATGACACCCCTGAATAGACTCCACGACTCCACTTATAGATGGAACATTTTTTTGCCTATATATTTAAAAATAAAACATGGAAAATAATCACATAAATTATATATAACAAAGATCAAAACGAGGGTTGTGTTAGGCAATATTACCGATGTGCTATAGAATTGCATATATAAATTTTAATTACTTATTTTCCTCCAAGCAATTGTCTTTAATTATTTCACTCTATTATGATTCAAATTTCTCTTTATTTTCTGCACCATAAATTAAATAATGGAATGACTCATAAAACTCCCTTTTGTGAGCAATTGCACCTAATTTTTTACTTTCCTTCTCAAAAATATTCTAAATACAAAGATGATGATATGTTGAAGAAAATATCAATTTAATTACTTTATCTATTACATGATCTTGATTAGTAACAATTGCCCAGAGATACCTTCCATCCATGCATATAAAAAATATTTCAAAAAGCTACACATACGACTCAGTCTTCTCATTATACAAAAAAATACATCTAAATGTAATTATTTACTTGTGATGGTTACTCCCGTGAATGATACAAAAATAAGAGTATATTTATTTGTATTATATGTTGTATAAAAAATTATCACATTTGAGAAAAACTGATAATTTTTTCTTGTAATTCTATTCACCCAAAAATAATACTTCAATCTACTATATTATCTACTTCATAGCAATAAAAAAAAGACTCGTCTAACCAGAGGGCAGTACAGGTAGGACGCGTCTAGTCAGAGGGCGGGAGGGCAAGTAGACGGGCAGGCGCATTGTAGCATATATATATATATATATATGCTATAATTTTTTAAAATAGAAAAAATTAAATAATAATTTTTAAATTCCCAGAAAAAACTGGGCGGGATAAAATTTATCCCGCCGAGTTTTTTGTTTAAAAATTAAAATGGACCGTGTGTGCAACCCATTTAATCAAAGTGGGCAATTAAATATGTTTTTCTAATAAAATATTACAGGAAATAACCATTTCGATTTTGATTAAAACGATAACGGTAGAACTTACTCAACACTCATTATTGACTAATCCACTTAGATTATTCCAATTTTAATTGATGATCTCCACACCTTACCATACTCGAGAACTTCATCTAAATTTTTTAAACTTGTTTTTTGACCCAGTTTACCAACTCTTATTAATAAATAGAGAACTATGATTCGTCGTCTCATGAAAAGTAGAAATTCAAGCATTCAAAATACATCAAAACAACTACAATGTTTTATTATTATAATCTATCTCTTCAATTTATTAATTTAGAAAAATAAGAATCTATCATCTCCATAATCTATTTTGAGTTTATTTATCTATAAATTGCGCATGCAGTAGCATCTATGTTTAGTTTAGGATTATAATTAAGATGTATGTGGAAGCAGCAACTTCTTTATGAAGTGATCACTCAATTAATTAGTCTAATCATTAGCATGAATAATTCGGTAATCATGCCATGCAATCAAGTAACTAATTTTGCATCTTCTCCTTCAAAACAAGTGTTCAACCGTCATTTCATCAAATGTTCTGGTAGGAGTTATAAGGTGGCTTCCAAAACTGGCGACATGATCATATAGATGGTCCTCATAAGAAACTTCCAAGTTAAGAAATTGGGAAATGATTTGCGAAGCTCAACAACTTTCTCATAATTAAATCAGTCCAAATTCCTAATCAGTATCATTGCACAAATTCTATATCATACTTAAATGTCTAATCATATAATTAGTTAATGACCATCTCAAGTATGCTTCCCAACTTTATGGAAGCAACACCAAGATAAGCAGATACGAAGCACTATATTGAAGGCTGCTTGATTTAAAATATCAACTACCCAATTAAATCTGTTCTCTGGAATGTATCTTCTTCACCTCTCTGCCAAATGTTAAATGAGTTGATGAGGCCTTCCCTGTGTATCTTCCAAAGACTAAAAACTTAAGATTAGACAAGCCCTTGTAAAAATGAGGAAGTCAACTTATACTCAATGGCAGCAGTGCCATGCCATTCAATAACATCACTAATATCTTACGCTCACAACTACTACTCAAGAAATAAACGAAGGAAATCATATATCACATTATTACTCTTCTGGTTTGTTTTCTTACAATTGTAAAGCTTGACACCAGCCCTACTAATTAAAACTACAGCAGAAAACGAGGGCATTCAAGATGTCTATGGAGCTAATTCTTTTCTAAATATATTGTTGAAATTATTATAAGAAGCTAATTTTACCAACTCAAAATCAGACATTGTAAATTTTTTTTGGTTTATTATAAAAAAAATCTTTGAACAGAATCTAATAAGAGGAAGACAAAAGTGACTTCGGCCGTTATAATGGTTGCTAGGACCAAACCGTATAGTTGTGGGATAAGAGCTGCAAAGAGACAAAGCGAGGTGTTATACTGTGTTGGAGAGGAGAGCTACCCAATCCACCAAGCTTCTTGTGCATCCAATCATGGCCGACTTCAACTCCTTCAATTGGCAAGGATGCCCACTCGGGCAGTCCTCATTCATTCCACCATCTTGGACTCAGACATGGTCTCCGCCTCATTGGTGCAGGGTTTAAGCTGTGTTGCAGAGGAGAAGATTGGTGGTGCTGGTGAGTGCTGAAAAAGCTGTCATTGCCATGGAGAGAGCATGTGGGATTGGTTTTTGGGCGTGGTAGAGCAAGGAATGAAAGCTTGAAGGGTAAGTTGTGAACTGTCTGTTGAAGTGGAAGTCGAAATTTTTGTCGGGTTATTCTGTTTTAGGAAAGATTTGGGAAAGGATGGGGAATGGGGTGGGAGAGAGGGATGAGGAGATTGATGGAGATGAGCTTTCCTTGGCTTCTAACGGGGATGTGAAGAGCCGGAGTAGTTTGATGGAATCGAATTACTCTCCTTCCGCTTGGTCGATGGTAGACAATGACGCCGATAATTGCTTATCTCTTGATGTGCTTGGAGAAGGAGATAAGACACCGGTTGAGGATGAGAAGATTGAAAAGGGTGGAGCAAAGTTATCTGGTACTATTTGGATTATCTCCATCTTCGAAACATTTGTTTTAATTTTGTTCAAGATGAACCTCTAATTGTGTTGTTTGATTTTGTGGATACTAATTTTCTTTTAAATTCAATTTGAATTTGTTGAGAGAATAATCTGTATACATTTTTCACGTGTGTATATATATGTGTCAATAGAAATGGAGATGATGAAAGAGAGGTTTGCTAAACTGTTGCTTGGGGAAGATATGTCTGGATCTGGTAATGGAGTCTGCAGTGCCCTTGCAATCTCAAATGCCATCACCAATCTTTGTGGTACGATTTTCCTTAGTCCTGTGATGTTTGGTTAATAATCTACCTTCTGATGTTTGCCGTTGTGATATTTGTCTCTCCTAGCCACTATTTTTGGACAGCTATGGAGATTGGAGCCTTTGTCTCCCGCGAAAAAATCAATGTGGAAAAGAGAGATGAATTGGCTACTATCTGTGAGTGACCATATTGTGGAAATGGTTCCCTCTTGGCAAACTCTTTCTGATGGAAGCAAATTGGAGGTGAGTTGTATGCATTGTGCTTTATCATTTCTCAGCATATTGAGGTCATAGATTTGAGGCTCTTAAAATTCTTGACTGTATTGTTTTCATAACACATTTACCTGACTTTTTGTCTCTGAAACTAACCTTAGGGTACTATTGTTGATTTTCTATGTTCAATTTTTGCAGGTTATGACTTGCAGACCAAGATCGGATTTATTCACCAATCTACCAGCATTGTGCAAATTGGACAACATGCTTCTTGTATGTTAATCACCTCCTTACAACATGGTCATTTTCTGTTATCAGTTTTTGGGATTAATATTCATGAGAAGATATTTACTTTCTTGTAGGAATCACTGGATAGTTTTTGCGATACCGAGTTCTGGTATGTAGATCAAGGGAATGTGCCACAGGATTCAGATGTTTCATTATCCCTATCACAGCTAATACAGCGTCAAGGTGAGAAATGGTGGTTGCCCATGCCCCATGTCCCTCCTGATGGTCTCAAGGAGACCACAAGGAAGAATTTGCTCCACAAACGTGAATCTGCTAATCAAATCCTAAAAGCAGCCATGGCTATCAATAGTGCTGCACTAGCAGAGATGGATATCCCTGACTCATTCTTGGATACACTCCCAAAGGTTTGATTCATAAGTCTTGTTTTGTAAGTCCACATATAGTTTATTCACTCTGCCAAGTATTCAACATTGGTTGCTGTACATTCTGGATTCTTAATTATATTGGTTAACATATAGTAATTTGCCTGTGGTCTATAAGCCATGATTTTATCAAGTTTAAGCAATTTCACTACTTTTCACATTTGGTAAGAGTCTCATACTATTATTTGATATTACTTGTTTGTATCAGAATGGAAAAGCGACCCTTGGAGAATTTATACACAAATGCATCAATTCTGAACGGTTTTCACCTGAATATCTTCTTGATTGCCTTCAATTGCATTCTGAACACCGAGCACTAGAAATGGCGAACCGCATTGAAACATCACTTTGCATTTGGCGGCAAAGATTGCGTTCTAAACATGCCCACAATTCTCAAAATGCTTCCAAGGCAACATGGAATGGTATCAAAGAATTGCTAATGGATGGATATAAACTAGAATCACTTGCTGAAAGGGCCGAAAGCATTTTGATATGCTTGAAGCAGAGGTTCCCAGGCCTTCCACAAACAACTTTGGATATGAGCAAGATCCAATGCAATCAGGTTAGAGCTAATAATCTCTTCTTTTTTGTAAACTAGAGATGATATATTTTGTTGTGTTCAACTTCTTGACATCTTAAACTCATATTTCAGGATGTTGGGAAGTCTATTCTAGAGAGCTACTCCAGAGTCTTGGAAAGTATAGCTTCAAACATTGTAGCAAGAATTGATGACCTTCTACGTGTGGATGGTTTGGTAACACAGCCAGATAATTTCTCCTCCATAACCACAGTGAACATAATCTCTCATAATAAAAGTGTGCCCATTCCTTCTTCCTCACCTCCCTCAATCACTTCCTATCAGACAGCATTCACTTCCCTTGGTTTTTCACCAGTTGTTAGCCCTGTAAAAAAGGTACATTTGCAAACATAAATTGGGAAGGACTCATAACTAGTCCTTCTTAATGGCAAAAAAGGTGGAAAGAGTGACCTAACAATGGGGTGAAAATGTTTGAGCCATTCTTCATTGTGAAGTTCATCCTTTTGTCTGTGCTGCATCTTGTGATTGAACTTGGTTGGATATATATACTTTTCTCAGTTTAGCCAGTAGTGGTGAAAGCATTATTTAGACTTATATTGATGTGAAACTAAGATATAACTGGATGTAAATAGGTGAGCCTTTTTCTCTTCTCGTTTTCTTGTGAAACTGTGGCTATGGCTCTCATGTTACTTAGCCACAGCAATACCTCTTTACTTGTTCTTATCAAACACTCTGAATTTTATTTTTTGGCTTGCTCTAGTACTCACAATCACGGCAGAGTTGCATCATTGATGTACCAATAACGACCTTTTCTTATTGTGCACAGTCCATATTGTCTTCATTGTGTTGTCTGTGACGATCTCGAGATATGTTTGATATGTTTGCTTGCAAAACAGAGTAGTCATTGCCTTTATAACTTGAATAGCCCATTGATTAACAGAGATATACTGAAGTACAATTGATTGCCAAATTGTTTGTCTTTAATCTCAAAGACCAAAATTCACGCTCTGATTGACTGCTAAACCTCGTCATTAACATCATTGTTTTAACTTGTAAAAACTAAATATCGTTAACATGAGATGAAAGAAATTTTAGTAGACAATAATGCAATTCAACTACAAATTTGGGAGGCTACAATAAGTTGTCAATTTATTATATGGAATTCCTACCGACCATATTGAGCTAATAATATCAGGTCAGGACTATTTTTGATGTGGGAAAAACACTCGCTCAATTTTCTTCCAAGTGGATGATTTAAGTTATATAGTTAAATAACTTTTCACCCTTAATATTATTCATTTATTATGATTAAAATTATTGACTTCAACAATTTGAGAATGTCTCTCTCAAAGAAAGAACTATGACAAAAAAAGAAAGTGAAAAGAAACCAAAATCAAGCAATTATAACAACACGACCCAAAAACCATTGATGTCCAAAAAATTACAAATTACAGTAATCAACAACTCTGCTATCTCTTCCATCAAAAGAGAGTCATTTTATTTTATTTTATTTTATTTTTGTGAGGCTAAAAGTTTGGAGCCCTGGCCAACACCCCTGATTATACATTCAACCCAAGCCAGTTCTAACTGTGGCCAATTGACAGGACCATAAGTGAAGACCATCCTGGTCATTTACGCACAAATACACGCACGCACACAAAAATGAAATTTACAAAATTCCAAGAATGTGCCTAACATTGCATCCAAAAAAATCAGAAGAAAAAGACTTTCGGATTATCTCCACTTATTTATCCTTGTTGGCCAAGACTAAAACTCTGTACTTACATGGGTTAAACCTTTTATGTGGTAATGCCGGCGTATTTATATACGCCGGAGAATAATAATAATAATAGATTATAATAGTCTTTAGATTTTATCTATAAATTTTTTTTGGCTTTTTTTCTTAAACTATTTTATAAGCACCATGCGGGCCCCATCCTGGTTCCTTATGAGTATTAAATTAAACTAATGATAAATATTATAGGCTATAATAATAATAATAATAATAATAATAATAATAATAATAATAAGCTATTAGCTAACTAATGTAGGCTATCGTTCAAATCGAGTGTCTCCACAGCATGACGTCATCCACGGGGCTGATGACGTCATCATGCAACTCAATCTCGCTGCCCAGGAAGTTGGCCGGCGGCGGCGGCATCAGCAGCCCCTCCGCCAACTCGCCCAGCAGCGCCGGCATCCCGAAAACGACCTCGTCGTCGAATCCCGCGGCCGCCGCCGAAGTGCTGCTCTCGGGGGGAACGCTGGCCGCCGGCCGGTACATCTCAGCGGCCCGCGTCGCCGCCTTCCTTATGGCGGCGGGTTCGGCCGAGTCAGGGGCCGGGAGCACCCGCGCGGAGTCGACGAAGTTGAGGCACGCCGAGGGGCCGTGGAGGGCCAATGCGGCCACGTCGTGGGCCCGCGCCGCCATCTCCGCCGTCGGGTACGTCCCCAGCCATATCCGGCTCCGCTTGCCGGGCTGCCGCACCTCGCACACCCACTTCCCGCCGTTGCGCAGCCGCACGCCCCGGAACACCGGGTGCCGTGTCTCCCGGAACTTCTTCCTCCCCGCCCGCTTCTTCGGAAAATTGACCGACAAATTCACCCCCGCCGGCGCCGCAGCCCCCACCGACGCCGTCGCCGTCACCGCTGCCTCGGCCGTGTTCACGACCCCGTCGTCGGACGCTCCGCCGCAGGAAGACAAGGAGGAAGCATTGGAGAGTTCCCAATTGAAAACGTCCATTATCATAATAAGTGCTCACTCACTTAAAGCAGATAAAGTTTTGCTGTGTAAGAATACGAGAGGATTCTGTTGTTGTAGGTTGTTAGGTAAACGGGAATCGAATATATATTTATTTATGTGTCCGTTATTAAGTGATTAAGTTGATCGGATATGGGGAATGCCAGCTCGGGGGGCGACGCGGTGGGGGAGAAGCATGCAACTCCAAGTGTGAGGAGGTGCCAGTTAAGGGAAGGGGGAAGGTGTTTGACAAGTTGTAGCACTGCTGGATACTACGCGGGGGGGAGACTTTTGCTTAGGTGGTGGGAAAAGGTCGAGCCTGAGTTGACAAAGACTTGGTTTTGCTTCTTCTTGCTGACAAAACTAGACTGTCATATGACGTGCCATTTTCCTTTGGATGTACCATTCATCCTAAGCCCGTTTTTTCTGGTGAGATCAGGGGCCCCTGATCAGGATGCCAATGGTTTGGTGGCTAGTGATAATCTCACACCCCCCCTTTTTTTTTTTTGGTTGTTTGGACTTTAGCCTATCATGAACCAGAGTTTGCCCCACACATGAGTAAATATTTCGGGGGAATATGATGTGGAATGGAGTTGAGGTATTATGTGATGTATGCTGCAAACGAACACGAAAATTTGTTGTACTAAGGATAATTCTCACTCTCTCTTTTGATGATAATGTTTTTCATGTTCGGAGCTACCACGTTTTCGTTTCATCTAATTTGTTTTGTACTTCATTATAGATTAAGACCATAACATGAGGTGGAACAGCAATAGTTACCAGAAGAAAGGTAAATAGAAGCACGTTGAAAAAAGCACAAATTTAATAAAGTCAAGAAATTCTTAATTATAAAAATGTGTTCTTTTTTTTCTTCCAGATCATTAAATGAAATAGACTACTCAAAAGTATTTCTTAATCCAAATGTAAGTGTCACAGTCATGGACATACAAGCAATGTGTAGAAACTAGAAAGAAGCAGTCCTTGAAGCAGTCTTTCACTCTTTCAATGCCAGACGACGATTGTCTGCCACATTGAAGTGATGGTATGTATTTGTTTCAGAGACCAAGTCCATGCGATGGATCTTCTGGAACAGTAATGTTATAGAAAATGTGGTGCAAAAATCTTTGGGTAGGCCAACCAGCCTCCTAATGGCAAGTGAACGCGAATCCGCGTGTGGTGATGGTAAGTAGACAGTACTACGGAAAGACCAATGGTTACCTTTCCTTGGACTCGTTCTTCCAAACTTGTGCAAACTTTGAACTGTGAACTCTAGAAAGCTACAGTTATCGTTAGAGGTCAGCCAGCATCTAGAACACTATCTTCTCTTCCTATGTTTGGGAGGGAAAAATTTTACTAGTACTTAGAAAAAATTATCACAAAATTCTTTATATTACAATTATAAAAAGTAACACTTCTCACAAAATAACATTTATCGATTACAGTTATTGGAATAGTTTTGTTTCTGCGTTTTTTTTTTAAAAAAAACCAATCCTTTTTTTGTTTTCTAATATTTTCTTAAGCACACATTTAAGTCGTTGTCATCATAATTTTATATTTTTTAATGAATAAGTTTAAAACAATGCAATTAAATACCTATTAGCTAGGTTTGTTGGACTTTGGGTTGCCACCATTACGTTGGCTTATTATGAATTTTTTCCACTTAATGCATAATTTTCATACTTAATAACATGCCCCCGTCCCAAAGAACCAGGAGGGATGATGTTTTATGAGGAGGTTATTAATAATCTCAGGATCTGACATAATTTTCACTCTATCCACCAATGAGATTTTGCCCAAAAATTTCAAAATTCCACTGAAAATAAAAAAATTGCTGAAATAAGTGACTTTCCTCTTTTCCTATTAGCGGCTATGGTTACTGGTATCTCACGCTGCCACTGACATTTTGGTTATACATAGTAATAGAGTTTATAGTTTGGATGTAAAATCCTAACCCGTCCACCTGAGGGTTTTAGTTGTTATATGAATCGAGTTAATTGAGTCCAACCTTTCTTATCATGGTTCGTGTATGGTATGTAAATTTACTCGGCTTTAGCCTCCTTCGGCACTCGGTGCACCTATTTATATGTTGTACGTTCAGTTTTTTCATATTTGGTTCAATCGTATCGTATATAGCGAGATGTTTGGACCAAGTCTCTTGCATGTCTTTTGTGTACTTGCCATGTATTTGATAAGTTTTCGAACCGTCCTAGCGCCCCTTTGGAACCTATAGTACAATTCCCGAGATGAGTCCAATTACTTTGGGGTTAAAAGCCTAAGTTTTTAGGTTTTGGACTAACCCAACTCATACTTTTTTAAATAACCTAACTCATATCTCTTTATCTAATCCAATTATACTTCTTTAGGTATAACACCTATATCTATGACATCACTAAACCAACTCATACCTCTTTAAGCATGACACCATACCTATGACATTATTAAGCCAACCACCATTTTTTTATAAAACACATCCCTTCCCCCACCTTCTCACCATTTTTCCTTACCTCTTCATTTCTAACAACCTTCTCCTGTTCTTAACTTTCTTCTTCCTCCCAAGAGCTACAATCACCCACCTCTACACTTTTAACCACTTAGGATAGTAGGTATTGAAATTGGATGCCTCAAAAGATATCTTTATGGTCTTCCTTAGTTTCAAGTTTGTGTTGCATCTGTTTCTTGTTGTTTAATATATATTGCTTATAGTTTTGCGTGATTTTATTTTTATGACATTTTTTGCTTATAGATATGTTTGTTCGGAGCATTCTTAGTACTCATGTATTTTATTTGGCCTAGTAATTAAATAGATATATTTTTTATAAAGTACATAGGTCACCAATTTATACGGTTTCAGTATAAAAATCACAACTTAACACTCAGATGTTACATTTTGCACGATTCTTCTTTGATCATACTTATAAAATTTAGATTTATAACTTTTGTACTAGATATTTTACCTATTATGCTCTAAAATGCACATGTATGAGGGTAAAAATTGAGAAAAAATGACAACTTTTACCATTATAGTGGCATAAGCGCCATTTTCTCCAATTTTATTTTCTAACCTTATATTATCTATTGATGCACAATATTCTATTTAATTCATGGTGATGTTAGAATTTCTGGGTAAAATTTTAAGCCTAATCTAACCATTATATAATCATGAGCATCACCCATAAGTACGCTTTATATTTCTTATATTGTTTATGATTGTAGTATGATTTGTGATTGCGTTATATTTTTAGCCACCAATTTTAAGCTAATAAAATCTGATAAAATATATAATGCTCCAATAAATGATTACATTAATATATAAATTTTAGAAATGGGTAAAAATCATCTAGGTATGTTTTAGAGGTGTTTAACCGGATAGTGTAAAAATGTAGGGTGAAAACTTGGTTCATGATGTTGGATTTGAGAGGTGATTTTAGAGGTATTTTTTCTCCGATTGTAAATTACCTTAAAATAGGTTAATAATGTTAAATTTAGTGAAACTTGGTTCACACCTTAACCTGTATTTCAGCAGCATCATAACAAAATTTGGGGCCATTTGGGTAGGTTTCAAATTGTTAGGGTTTAGATAGTCTTAGAAACAGCCCATCCAGTGACCCAATTCGTAAATCCACTTAGGTCTATTTATAAACTAAGTTTCACCGAACTATTATGAGGCTCAAGCTCGAATTGTTAGCTAACTACGCCCATTGACCCAAACCTATTTGGGATCCTCTACTCCATGAACAAATAGTTACAAAATTAGCCATGATATAATTTTATCACTTACATACTGTAACAAGTGTAATTATACCCTTGATTAGCCCATGGGCTAGCCATGATAGAATTTAACTATGAACCTTAGAGTCTAAGAACCCACCCATCCAAATTTTAGCATATTTGGACATTGTTAGGCTTGTTTGAAAAATCGCCTCGTAAGCTCATTCGATTAAAACCCTAAAATTGATTAAAGATCACTAAGTGAACATAAAACTAAAACCTTAATCAAGCTACCTAGTAAGGTTTAACACTTCATTTACAACCTAATTAAGATAATTAAATAATATTTAAGTGTTGAGCTTATATGGATGCTTTGCTTCATTTTGCATCCGACATGATTCGATTTTTATTCGATTCCATCTTCGTATTAGGTATTGTAGGTGAACTTACTAATTACAATATAAAGTTCTACTCATCCAAGTCCATAAGATTATGTCTTTAGTTCATCTCTACTTGACTTCATGCATGAAGAGTTTAACCGTATTTTAGACGTAGGATGATTTCGACGATATTTTATTGGATCCATCCGATGTTGAGTCATTTAACCGTGTTTTCTACACATGTTTAATAAAACTTCAATGCTAAGACCCCTTGATTATTTTCGAAAGATAAAATCTAGAAACTAAATATTGAATCCTCTCCTAAGCTTATAAGTATAAATATTAAGGTTTATGACTTTTACGAGTAAGAGTATGTATGTGATGTATAGATCATACTAGTATTTTTACAAACCTTGAGGGAATTTAGAAAAGGTACTGCGTAAACGCAACACATTTTCAAAATTTATGATACTAATTTAACCATTCATTTTGTCACTTACATACCATAACAAGTGTAATATGCAAGATTTGAAGACATAAGTACTATATGCATGAATATGAATGTTAATTGTGCATATGCACTAACACTCATTTAAGCAACCTAGTGTGACGTAATTTTGAAGGTTTTTAAATTTTGTGAGTAATAGAATACTCATTTGTCAGTTTGCTAGATTACCGATAATTATATATGCAACAGTATGCAACCTTAAAACTGTACTCTATAATTAAAAATGATCATCATATTTTTTAAGTAACCGGTTATAATCGTAGGAGAGGTTATGCCTTTGTTATGATTATGAGTGTTTATATAAGATTCTTAAAGTGTAAGATCCATTTATGAAAACCGAATTTGATGTCAATCACAAACATCTACGGAGGGTTGAGATCCACTTCCATAAAATCTATACGCGATAGCCTAACGATTAACTTCCAAATTATAATATCAAAATTCGAACCTTCCCTTCCAACCAAATTGGGGTGTTAGATTTGATCTCCGGAAAAGGGTGACAAATAGACCGTCAACTAAATTCCAACAAGCAAGACGGTCTTCATTACCCAATTTTTCACAACAGAACTATTGATTTTTCCATTACTTCACACAGGACTCCCTGAACAGAGCTAAAGCAGGGTTTGTCGTACTTTCACTTTCTGAGCATAAGTTATTTTCTTCACACAGGATATTCCGATTGATATGCCTCATAACTAAGGTAAGATACTTTACACAAAACAATTTGGCCTAAAAAGAAAGTATTATGCAAAGATTGTAGGAGTCCGAATGAACAAAAAAAAAAAAAATGAAAAACCTATTTCATTCTGTGTTTTTATGCAGACTCGAAGCACTTCATTATTGTAAAGTCATTACCAATAGATTTTGTTCTTCTGTCACTGTTAATGTCACATGGCAAACTGGCGAGCCTTCATACGTACCAGAGCCAGCAAAAACATTGGATTACCCCTGAAACTCTTCCATTAAGCCCTGCAAATTATAATTTTGAATATCAGCGCATAACAAAAGAAACAACACGGCCACATGCTCTATAAATACCTGCAAAATGAATGGTTCGGCACCAGTGCACGTCGGTGAGTGTACAGAATGACGCAAAAGAGTAATTGTCTGATTACCAAGAGACACACCACCAATATCATGATGTACACGAACCTGGATGTATGGATCCTTGGGTGGAAGTTTATCCTAGAGATGATGACGAAGATGTTCACTTTGCAAAGATGAAGAATAATGAGGAATGAAAGCAAACACAGAGAGTATGTTGAATGCATGCCAAGCATTATCATATTCCAACCAGTATAATGTAATATGTAAATGATCCAATTGCCAATACTTTCATAACAGTGGCAGGAATAAATCCGACCCAATATAGGCCAAATCTTCTAAGTAATTGCATGCAAAATACAAAATTGTTAAACATTCTTAAAAATAAATGTTAAAAACAGTAAAAATATGACTATTTGTAGTTAGTAACAGATCTACATCAACTTTTGTCCAGTTTCATGCTGCATTCTAATGGCAATCAGTTACATTGGAGAGTATTGCAATGTGTGTGTGCAACAAAAAAATGCATACCACGTTCAAATCAATATCCATGGCTGACATGCATGCTTCTAGGGTGGAGGAATGACTCTTGAAATACTCTTCTTCGAAGTGATTTTGTTTTTCTTTAATCTCATGGGGAAGTAAAGGACCAAAATCCCACCTAAAGCTACGGATAACTTCAGCACGATTATACCTGTATAATCAAATTTTCACAAGAGGGACATATAACAAACAAAAAGAGTGGATAGCAGAAAAAGATTAAGCTAGATAGAAACATGAAGAATATAACAAAGAGTGGTTTTCTCTGACAACTACATTGCAAAAAAAAAAGAGGATTGAAATTCATACACAAAGGCCATAAGGCATCGTTTATTCTGAATCAAGGAAAGGTGATGGATAACAGCACCAAAATGATCTGCATTTTGAGCCGTTTGTACGTCCAGACCATCATCCCGAATTTTCCTGTCGACATGAAAAACATTACAAGTAGACACCTGTAATCTTAGTCTTGTATCAATTATTCAGACATTACAAAGAAAACATCCCTGTTACCGTATCAAAGACTGAAGCTGAAGATGATGCTCACTGCACTCTTTGATTATTTGATCAAAGGAGTTCGTCTAAATTAAAAAAAAAACAGAATGAAACATGTGGCAGTCATGCACAATTCAAGTAAAATCCATCCACTCCAGAAGTTTTGTTTTATCAAACCTAGCAGAAGTAATGATAAAGTATTTGCTGAAGGAAATAGGAAGATTAAGTACATGCCCACATTAAATTTCTTAAAGAGGAAAACTATTATTTAAAAAACCCATACCACAAGTTTCAGATAAAATTCAGAGACCTGAAACTGAAAACTATTATTTTCCGTTCACCATTGCCACATCAAGATTAACAAAAGAATGGAAGAAGTATATGAAGTGTTATGCACGTCATTCTCATACCAATTAATAGTAACAAGCACAGGTTTGCTCTGCAAACAAGATAACAAATGCTATGCTTACGGCAGGTTTACTACTCCAAATGGACCATAAATAGTGCATTTTCAAACACATCAAAAAAAAAAAAAATCAAAGTGCAGCAAGAAACATACATTGAAAGCATTAAGATGGCCATGCTCAGTGCTGGCAAGTTCTACAAGAAGTTGGGCAGCTCTTTTTCCATACATAACAAGTCAACTATATATCAGAAAAAGGTAAGGTATCAGCAATAGATTTGAGACATGTTGGACGTATTAATTACGCCCAATATTTGGCTGGAAAACAACAGAACAATTAAAAATAAAACATAAAAAGGGATCTTTACTTAGTTTTGGCCGGAATCCTTAGTCACCGAGCAATCCACGGCCCTCGGGGACCTCGTCGGCGTCACCCTGACCCGTCGGAATTATCCCCTTCGGTGACGTCGACTTGAACGTGTAGCTTGCTCCCCTATATTCGAAACTCCTCGAGCTAGCTCCACGACCAAAGATACCGACGCAGTACACACTCCGATCCGGGGCCCGTACCCGGCGATACCCAGTCCCACGACCGCGGCTCTTCTTTTTGGTTGAGCCCGTTGCAGGGGTCACCAGAGCAACTCCTCCCCATGCATGTCGGCTGAGATGTTGGAGGCTTCCTCTAGAGGTCTCCCTGTGAAACGGTCGCTGGCCGATGGCCACCGGCGAACCTCGCCGGAGTCCCGATTAAGGTCGGACTCCGGGACACAACTGCCCTAATTAAATTCATCTTTTTACACTATTAGGTCATTTTAAATTAATTTTAACGGGTACTAATTTTTTTAAATGATCCTTAACATGTATTTTTTATTTAATTAATTATGTATTTGATCTAATGATTAAAGATCATTTAATTAATTTTATCTCAGTTAATGAATGCATAAAATTTATTTTTAATGATTGAAGATTATTTAATTAATTTTATCTTAGTTAATAAATGCATAAAATTTATTAAAAACAAATTTAATTGATTCATTAAATTAAATATTGTGATTGCGAGCGTTACTTAATATTTGACATACCACAAAATTAATTTTATATGATTATAATAGTTAATTTAATGACTCGTGTTAAATGAGGTCCGATAAAACAACCACTTATCACGTACTGTTATCTAAAAATCAAATTAGCAATAGAGTATAGAGATAAAAAGTGATAAGAGTCTTAACGGACATGTGATCTAACCTCCAAGCGTAACATCTCCTCTATAGGGAGCTCGGACACCGAAACCCATATTGAAGCCTACTGCTAAATAAAACACCGATATCTCTATATGATGAATACTTGTGGTATGTGCTCACATCATCAGTATATCATAATAAAGAAAACCGTTAAATACCTACAACTAAACATATGGTACGTAAATCGAAACATAATAAAGGAAATAACTAATAATAAATAATAAAGTTGTCTCTTCCGTTTGTCATCGGCTACCTGCACTGTAATTCCTAAATAGTACCACAAAGGTACCTCCTATATTCTGGGCAAATGCTAAATCCTATGTTTGAGGATAAAAACCTAATTGTGATCGCGAAGCTCAAGGAAAACACTATGCCCCTCAAGGGCACTCCCTCGCTGAACCTACCATCTAAGTGAAAGGCTCTAATACGAATCAAACTCCCCTAGCTAGCTAAGGCCACACAACATGTCTGACCATTTGCTAACCATCTAATTTACATACCTTAACCATAGCCCATACTTCATGTCTCACTGTCTACTAATCATTTGACCTGTATACCCTAGATATAGCCCATATATATGATGTCACACTGAATGAATAATTTGTCCAATGTGGCCATCTCATCTGGAGGTTACACTGCATTGTTCTCGAACTCTACCCATGTACATCTTTAAAAGGTACACTAATAGGGTCAGATGATTCATATAAGACTGTAACTAACACTATCTTATGATACCTGTCAGACCCATAGATGTCAGGTCAAGGCAATGGTATGTAAGATGACTAGTGAAGTCAATCCTTATCATCGCTTCAAATATATCTCAGTGTACCTAACTTTCCTCGGCCCTACTAATGTTATCATACCTATATATTGTCTTCCATTCTCATGACACCAAGAAGGTTGGTTTGATCTATTTTATTGATCGAGTCGTACTGACTGACAGTTTTAAATATGACTCGACTCGATCATAGTATTTCTGATCCGGTTCTTTGGTGAACCGAAATCGGGGTGTTACACGTAAGGTGCTTGCCACACATGATGACCTGTCATGCACGCACGCACACAATGTCGATCACACTTGATGCCCGGTATGCTATCTGTAACAACTGACACCCGGTACCATGTGCGCTCGATCACTCCCATCACTCGGTAGTGCTCGACGCACGATCACGCTACTCATCCGGTAGAACCCGATTCTCGGTCACGACCCGTCACTTGCTGCTCGTTCGGTCATGATGCTCGGTACTTCGGCATCTGCTCCTGGTAATCCCAGTCACTCCTGATACATGCTCAGTAGCAGTCTCTTAGTTAGCATCGACCCTTCACGCTATGGACTTCCCGTCATGAGGTCGCTCGATGCATCAAGCAGCATCATGCTCGGTACTTTGGCACATGCTACTCGACCTCCAGCACCCATCATCGGCACATCGTGCACCTCGGCTGTCACCTGCAACTAAAACACAGATTAGCCTCGATATGTTGTTTCCACCACTCAGATAGCCACTGCTACCCCCTCATGGACACAAGAACCTTAGGAACAACACCCAAATCCTAGTTCCCAGTGACGCCCATGAATCAGGGCTGTAACACCAACCAACGTGGAAGACAAAAACTACAACAAATGGACATCTTATATAATACATTAATTTGTTTAAAAAATAGTTTTGTAGAGATCGAACCTTGAGAAGCGTTTGTCGATAGAAGATGAAGTTGGTTGGGTAGGTAGGAGAATGGGGAGGGGAAAGGAAATAAGTTGAGAAGGTGAGAGAGAGGAGAAGAGGGTCGGAAAATATTTACTAGATGCACAAGCAGGAAAGGTTTGTTGCCTGCTCATACATGCATCATTTCTCATATTATAGAATTTCGTTCTTAGGAAAAATAATTGTTTTAAATAAGAAGTGTTAAATTACTTTCATTATAAACCATGATTAAACTTTATCATAGTTATCAAATTATAAAAAAAATATCAATGAATTGTGTTCAATACCGTGCAAGGACTTTGAACATGGGCGAATGATGAGAATGGCTCTGGCGCTCCATTTTTATTCTATCTTTCTTTCTCTCCTTCCCTACTTATGTTTGTACCCTGGTCGATTTAGCTTTGGTAGTCTCATGTGTTTTCTTGTTCTCTTTGTTAATCTTTCATTTACTTTATTTTCTTGTCTTTTTCTTTTATAATTTTCTAGTTTTCCCTTGGTTTCTTTTACCTTGTCTCCTCTTGTTAGTTTGTATATTCTCATCATTATTACTCATCATGGTAGCATGAAGGTTTATATAGTTTTGATGTTGTGTTCGGAAAGAACTGTTTTTGCATGTCATTTTGATTGATGCTTTTGAAATGGGGGTCTCTTGCTATCATATAAGATGCTTCTCTCATATTCAAATAAACAACCCATTAGTAGAATTAAAAAGTTGTTCATCACTGCAAAGAGTCATGGATGAATGATGGTAGGAAACTTTGGTTGGAAGGTTCTTTCCTTGGTCTTGTCGACTTGTCCCTGAGGTTCATCAGCTGATTTGAGGATATTGGTGTCTCCCTTCTCATGACTTGAACATAGATCTCATGCAGCATAAACTTCTGCTTTGTAAGTGTGTTCGATATGGAACGGGTGTTCTATGGCCAACTCTATACTTTTTATGAATGGGTTCTGTTGCTTATTAAGTAGGATCAAGTTTCTCATTTGCACTACTAAATTTTGATGTTGTGCCAAGCTAGGCTCAACTTCATGTTCTTAATCTGCTCCATCTCTAAGAAGCTCTTGGCCATGAGCTTTTTCCTGATGTTGGTGTTGTTTTTCCTCGCCCTCGGGCACAGTCAGTGATGATTGTTTCTGACTACTTGTGTGGCCTTATTCTCCTGAACTTAACCTGACCTATGGACATAGGCTCTTGCATGAGATGACCCGTGGAGATGCTATGGCTGTCATAATTAAATTTGAAAAGTTGCGTATGATTTGTTATATATGTAGAAGAGCAAGACATCATCTGAGTTCTTTTGAAGAATATGAGGGTGCTTGTCTGTCTTGGACGTATGAAGATGCATTGATGAACCTTGATAGCGACACTTTTTGACCTTGGTTGTTTGCCTCTACCACTCGTGCCATTCTAGCTCTGACTCCTACTTTGCCTTTACCCTTTACCCAATCTTAACTACCTCAAGGTTCTACTCAAACTGCAACCTTGGCACGAGGCCTTGCCCCTGACATAAACCCCCTTACGTGCCCATCCCTATCCTATCCAAGAATCAGGGATTGGTAGCATGAGTAAGAAGTATAGTGTGAATCCTCTCTGCGACAGTTTTCTGAAGCAGTCGTTGAGGTCTCCTTGTCAAATATCTCCATGGCCCTGACTTTTTCCTTTGGTACACTTGCCAAAAAATTTCATGGCCCAACACTTGACCCAAACACTTTCCTCATTGACCTTATCTCTTGTCTTAACCATTTTGTCGGACTTCCAAATCCCCCTCAAGAAGTGTTTGATACTCTATTTGATGATGTCTTAAAGCTTATTGCTTGGGAGAGATTTGTTGTTGATGATGGAGGTACGATCCTTTCTTTTATTGTCTTTACACTCATTAAGTCCCTGGTAGCGGCTCTATGTCGTCCATGGAGTCATGCTCGAAAACTCCAATCCATGGTGTTCTCAATCTTACCTGTGGAATATCTCTCCAAGGGACCTATTTCCAATGGAGAACCTATCTATGATAAAATGGAAGGGGTGATTGTGCCAAGATTTTAAATATCTGATGTTGCTACTCAATCCTTCTGTACATTTGATGTAATGACAAACAATGAACGCGGCCAGTGGGTTGTGTTTGATATTAAATAGTGGCTAGATGCTTCGACATTTGAGGAATATCAGCACCGTTTGGAGGTTAGTTTCATTTGTAAATACCTTTGGTGGACTATTACTGAGATTGAGGAAGTATCCAAAATGAAGGCTTCAACTCCCCTTTCCAGGCCTCTATCAAGCCTTCCTACATGCATACATCGTCCTCCACTGTACCAAACTAGGTATTTTCAAACCTTTATTTCTTTGTTTCTTCCTTCATTCGTCAATTCTCGTCTTTTCTTCCTCTCCTTATCTTATTTTTATCCTTCCTCTATTGTTTATCTTTCTTGCAAATCTGGAGTTTTAATTGTAGAGGTCTCAATTTGTTCAATGCTCAAACTAATATTACTTACCTTCTTCATAGCTATAGTCCAGACCTATTTTTCTTTTGTGAAACGTGAATCTCTAATTATGTCCTTCATACTAATTTGAGTCAACATTGGAGTTTTTTGTCCTTTATCACTGTTAATAGTAATGGACAATCAAGGGGGGGAGGCAAGGGATTTTCGCTGCTCGAAATTCTATCACTCGTACTTTGTTACATCTTTCTAAGTAGATTATTATGGTTTTAGTTTCTTCTAGTGTTTCAACTAATCCGTTTCTCCTTTATGAGTGTTGCTGAAATCCAAATAAGTGGTTGCGAGCATAGGATATTGACTTGGCCTCTTAGTTACTCTCACAATTCCCAGGTCTTTCTCTTCTAATTGGAGATTTTAATATAGTGGTTGAGTCATCAAAAAAATCAGGGGGATGACCATTTTCAAAGCTCTATTACTTATAAGTGGCACCAACAAGGTCTCATTGTGTAAAACTTGGCTTGTTAGTCCGATGCTTTTACCACTGATTTGGCTTTGATTCAACTTGGTTCGCGTGCAAACGGTTCAATTCAATTGAGTTGGCGCTAAACAGGTCCTTGTTTGTTGTTGTGGCCTTAGGCATTTGGCGTGTCCGCCGTTGAGTATTATCCTGTAAAACCCCATTTTTGGGTTAGAGTTTTACCCGATTTAAGTTTTACCCTATTTGGATCAGTATCGAGTTGGTTCGAGTGAGATCGGGCCAAACTAGTTTCAGATTATGATTATAAGCCAAGATGGCCATATGAGCATGTTATAGTGGCTGATTATGCCAGACGTGTAGATAATAAGATCACGAGTTATCAGTGTATACTCAGGTATACGGATTTGTTTGTATATGCTAGCTAAGATTTTAGGCCTATATTGAGGCCGTTGCAGCGTTTAGTATGCGTTTGGGATTTTTCTGGTTATTTCATTTGCATGCATCATAGAAATTTTAGATCACTCGATTATGCCTCTGCAGGCCCATCTTGATTTCATTTAGGGTTTCGAGGCCCATTTACTCTTCTCGCCTCAATTCCTACCTATAGAGTTAATTTCGGGACTCGAGTCGGTTTCGAGTTCGGACGGTTTCGATCCGAACTTTCGGTCCACATCATAGAGCATATACCCATAAGTGGGACCTACTGGGCCATGAGTTGTCAGGCTTCCAGATCGTGCCATGTGGCAAGATCTGAGCCATCCACCTATCTCTATCTTCACCCATTGGTTTCCAAGGTTTTCCATGATTTTGAAATTTTTACTGTTACTCCGCCGCCACTTCAACTCGCCGTCAGTGAGCCTCAGCCTCACCCCTGGCCACCGGATTGGTACGACCGTGACCACCTTGCAGCCGGCTATCCATCCGTACCCACGATCGCCACATGCGCTGCCTCAATCGCCGCTAGTAACAGGGTTTTCAGGGTCGGTTTTGCTGCCACCCGTTTAGGCCATTTTCTGGTGATGACGAGCCCCCTCCTACCGGTTCGACGACCTGGACAGGTTCACCTTATTGTGATCTACATTTTGAGGTAACCCACGACGACCACCACGGCCGCGATTGTCGCCGCACCCGGCGACGACACCACGCCTTTCTGGCCAGCCAGTGGTCGGCCTCCTCCGATTGTCACCACCATCACCTTCCCCGTCCTTCCCTCCTTTGATCGTGACCGACGGCGCCACCAGCCACGCCGCCGTGGTCGTTTTCCAGCGACGGGCACCACCGCCCTCGCCCAGCCCGTTTACTCGCGTCCGTGTCCGCCGGCCCGCGTCACGTCCACTAGCCCGCGATCGCGTCT
>JAVDBV010047830.1:5343-25168 GCA_032619315.1 Piper longum
TCATATATGATATAATATTCATTTATTGTGCTCTGCCATTCGGAATTTAGACAATTTAATGTGTTCCACAGTAGAATTTTTTCATGTGTATAAATTTGATACTTGAACTTGCATATCTTGAGAGGTGGAACTTGTCTTTTGTCTTTTGGAATGCCTAATTTTATGTTCTTATGTGTGTGTGTGTGTGTGTGTGTGTTTTTTTTTTTTTTGTTGTTTGTGTTTTTTAATTTTAATTTTATTTTTTAATTTTAAAGTTTTTGTCTGTTTGTGTTGAGTGGTGCTCACCACCGCTCATCTACAGGAAGGGAAAATGCTTTTGTTTGATGTACAGCATAGCAGAATAGTTAGCTTCCTAGATCCTTTGACGTAGCATTTTAGTAGTAGTGCTTCCTCTGACAGATAGGCACTACTTTGCTATTCCAGTTAATGTCTATACTTGTGTTTGTGCTTAAATTTTTGGTCTTCTTACTATTGCAGGCCGTACTTTTGGAACAACCCCGTGTTATCTCCTCAAAAGTCAGCCATGCTTGGGACCTTCCGGAGGGCACATTTGGTGCTGCTTATGCAAAGTTCATGGGATCTAGAAATTTTTCTCCGGATGATCGGCCACCTGTACGATTCATGGACACGGAAGACTTGGCCTATGTTGCCATAAGAGCACGCGAGGTACATGATTTCTGGCATGTATTGTTTGATCTTCCCACAAATCTGATTGGGGAATCTGCTCTAAAAGTGATCGAGTTTGAGCAAATGTTGCTGCCAATGTGCTTTTTATCTGTCATCGGTGGGACGGCAAGGTTCAGTGAAAAGCAGCGGAACAGCTTTTTCCAACATTACTTACCCTGGGCTGCAAGAGCTGGAATGCAATCCACAGATCTTATGTGTATTTATTATGAGAGGTACTTTGCTGAGAATTTGGAGGAGGTTCGTAAAAGGTGGGGAATAGCTCCAGCGCCAAGTCCACGATCTATAAAACATTGAAAAAAATACATTTGCACAAAGGTACTTGCTTGTGTTCAAGATGTTTTTGACGTGCCGGATCGTCTGAGAGAAAAATGTAAAATGCTTTAGGCACTTGACAAGATAAGCCATGAATTCTACAAAATAATGTAAATGACAGGACAAATGCCTTATTAAGGGTATACAGCTATTGGTGGAAGATAGAGCTCTGAGATCTTCATAAACAGAGAAGTAGAGTATGAATTTTGAACGAGATTGAGTTGAAAACAAGATATGTTTGTTACTACTACTTACTAGATTATGTTATGATTGCAATAATGGAAAAAGCAGTTGGAAATGACAAATTCAAGGAAACTTTAAGAATCCTTGAAGTGCCCTAGCTGCAGCTTATTGATGAAAAAGAAATGATTCCTGAACAAGCAATCCTCAAAATTTGACATTTCTTTCTTTTTACTCCTCACAAATGTCGTCCCTGATTACGCTGCAATCTGGGTTGAAGCTTGGTAGAGACTTGCAGGTATAATTTTTGCGAGTTATTGCTTTGAAAAAAATGTTTGAGTTACTGTCTGCTATTCATTTCAATAATTCATGTGAATTCTCCGAAGTAACCACGAATGGTGCCAAGAAATATATTTTTGTAGAGAAAAGAGCACATAATGTAGTAGAACATAATTTTACGTCCAAATGAGTGATAAAATGTTAACAGAAGATTACATAAATACTTCATACAGACGGAGAAGCCTACGCATTACTACGTAGCATTACCATGGAGATGGAAAAAAATACAAGAGTGAGGAATCCGATCTAGTAAAAGAGCTAGAAGGCCTTACCAAGTCATTAAAGATTGAAAGAAATAAAAGTTTTAACTACTATTTGCCGCTGTGGAAGCAGAAAAAAATTGACTATTCAGATATAGGTCAACCAAAAAGAAGCTAGTATCATGATTAAAACACCAGTCATAAAACTAAAACTGCCACCAGCTGCCACGGTCAAAAACCTCAAATTACACATAGGGTGTAAACAAGTCGAATTGATCCCAGAATAGATATTTTTTAATTCAATTTAATTTTTGGCAAACATGTTTGAGCTTAGTGTTTGACGAGCTTTGATGTATTATGGATCGAACCAAATTTGCCTAAAATTTATAGTATTTAGGTTTGACTTGTATTTGACTTGTTATGTTTTTTAGCCTGAATATTTGTGCTTAGTTCGTACTCGACTTATATAAGATCAAAATATTCTTTCCAAAACTATATACGTTTAATGTGACCTTAATAATATTGACGAACTGAGTTAAACTGAGTATTTTTTCGAATTTGAATACATCAAGTTCGAGTTTCGAGCTAAGTTGAGCCGAAAATTCCTTATCTCGTAGTGTGTTCATTGTTCAATGAGCTATGTATTTTAAGCCTAGTATTTTTTCGAATACAAAATTAACGAGCACGAGTTTGAGTTGAATCGAACCGAACATAATATGCTTATGAGCATGTTTGATTTGTTTACGTACCTAATCACACAACTTGTAACTAATAACCATTAAAAAGTTGTAGTAATGACGCAAACGACCAAAGATGCTCCTTTATCACTTCTTAGCAGCAGACTTGGTGACCTTGGCACCACTGGGATCCTTCTTCTCGACGCCCTTGATGACTCCCACGGCAACAGTTTGGAGCATGTCCCTCACGGCAAAACGCCCAAGTGGTGGGTACTCTGAGAAGGCCTCAACTACCGTAGGCTTGGTGGGAATCATCTTCACGAACCCGGCATCACCATTCTTCAAAAATTTTGGCTCCTTCTCAAGCTCCTTACCGGACCGCCTGTCGACCTTGGTAAGAATCTCTGCGAACTTGACGGCAATGTGAGAGGTGTGGCAGTCAAGCACCGGGGCATACCCGTTACCGATCTGACCAGGGTGGTTCATGATGATGACTTGAGAAGTGAAGTTGGCAGCTTCCTTGGCAGGGTCATCCTTGGAGTTGGAGGCAACGTAACCACGCTCGAGATCCTTGACGGCAACATTCTTAACGTTGAATCCAACATTGTCACCAGGCAAAGCCTCCTGGAAAGCCTCGTGGTGCATCTCAAGAGACTCAGACTTCGGTGGTTGTTAACCATTTAAATTATATAATATTTATTAATATTTTTAATGTGATTTTGTAGTTTTTGAGTATAAATATTATTAATTAGATGATATTTTTCATTAAATTTTAGTTAATTAATATTTTACGAGATATGCTTAATTTTAATTTATTAATGCAGGAAAAAATAAAACAAATTAAGCTTAGGATTTATTGGTTAGAGCATTGGGCCCTACTCGTTGATGGCTATAATTTATGTATTGACAAAGTTTGATTAGACATTTGAGTATACTAAATAGTTAGACACTTGAGTTGACATCATAATTAATTATACTACATCGATTTGTAAACACTCTCTTTAAATTCATGTATCTAATGATCATCTCATATTCTATATAAAACGGTGATCATTTGTTGTTTGACATATCTCAACTTTTGGTTTAGAAGTAGTTCTAGTTTTTGTAATTCTTTTCCTTTCATAATAAAAATTAGTTTCTTCTTTATATTATTTTCTATTTTTATTATGAAGTAGTCGTTTATTTTGTTGTAGAGAAGAATAGAACTTAGCATGATTTAATTAAACTTATTTCAAGCTCTTACCCTTTTATTTAATTGGATTATTTAAATTATCATGTTCTTAATGCTAATAATAGATTGATCGCCTATTTCTTAGATCAAGAGGTTTGATTAGATTTCGGGAGAAATGAATTATATTAGTCATTGATAATTCATCATACGACGAGTCTTTTAACTTTTTTGTCATTGTAGTCGGGAGATACACAATACCGTATGTGATGGTAAGGCAATTTTTAATATAATATATTGTTGATTAATAAATTATCACAAGAAGGTAGAAATTGTAGGAAAATAATAGACGCATGAAGGAGCGAGAGCCACCATGTCATATAATTATCCTGGATCAACAATGTGAGGGAATAAAAGATAAGACTAAGATGTGATGAAGATTAAATTCATGTTAAGAAAAATTCGACTCTAGAATGAGTTTTATCATTTTAAATTTTCTGTTAATTTAAAGTTATTATTTAAATTTAGTTAAGACGATTGTTTTCGTTTTGTTCTTAATTTCTTTTATTGTAATTAATTTAAAGAAACTCATCTCTCTATGGGACAATACTCAAACTCATCATTATATTACTTGTTTCGACCGTGTATACTTACACGTTATTAAAATTATTAGAACAAGTTTTTGGCGCCGTTGCTGGAGAGATCAAATTTTCTTAGTTAATTTAGGATTAGAATTTTTAGTCATTTTCTTTTTTTATTATCTATTTTTTAAAAAAAATAAAAAAATAAAAATAAAAATATACTATATCATTATCTTCTTCATTGTTGTCATTTGTTTATGCATCGATTAGTGCGGTCACCCTTAATTTTTTGTGATCCAAAGATTGAAAAGACTTTGACAAATTTGCGTGTCGCTGGAAGAAGAGCACAAGAAACAATAAATAAAGAAGCCATGGGCCCACAACAACAAGAAATGCACCCAAGGAGGATTACCGGAGGTTTAGAATTAGATGCACTTACTGCTTTATCTACTCATATAATTGTTTAAGCTAATCAAGTTGAAATTCTTAATATACAGGGACAGTTTAAAGTTATGGAGCCAAGGTGTGAATGGTGTGGATAAGGATATTTTACAGGTCAATGTACAACAGATCAAGTTAACTACATAGATAACTTTAATAGGAACAACAATCCCTATCCCAATACCTAAAATGCGGGATGGCGCAATAAGCTCAATTTTTCATGGAATAATTTTCCACAATCGGCTGCTGCCCTCAATAATCTACAATGACCATCACAACATTCTCGACCTCCTTCATTTTCTTTTCAGTCACAGCAACAAGATTTCATCCAAATGTTCAATTTTATGCAACAAACTATGCAATAATTTATGCAGAACTAGCAATAACAACAACAACAATAGTTTATGCAACAAATTATGCTGCAATTAAACAAGGATCCAAGTGAGCAATCCAAGGGTGTACTTCCTAGCGAACCAGAATAACCAAGGAAAGATGATTAAGAGCATTGCAAAGCTGTAACAACTCGGAATAGTATTACTTTACAAAATCCAATTCTGCCCAATGAAATTAAGGACAATAATGAAAAGTCAAATAAAGAATATGAACCCAATATATTGGTTAGCTTACTCGGAAGCAAAGGGGATCAATTTAGTAGTTCATTACATAAAGTCATAAATTCTCTTTGTGATGAAGATATTGATGTGGATAAGATGGTTAAAATATTAGATTCACAACCAATCTTGCCTATGAGATTCAGAGTTGTGGAAACCTTAGATCTACCATTCCATATATTGCTATCCTTAGTCGAAGTGCCACCAATTTTGGAGCTAGACCAACTTCCAAAATATCTAAGGTATACTTTCTTAGGGCTTAATGACACTCTTCCTATTATTAGGTCTTCAGAGCTAATTATATTGCAGAAAGAGAAGCTGATTAGAATATTAAAAGATCACATTTCAGCTATTGTTTGGACTATAGCATACATGAAAGGCATTTGGTGTGGCTACTGGTCATTTTCTCCTGGGCAAACAGTTTTTCCACATGGTGCAATTCAAATTAAGAAATCGATCATTTAAAGTTAATTGAGGTAGACTAAAATTCTACTATGAAGGGGAGTGACTTTGAAAGCCCTCCATTACATTAAATAAAGAATGAGAAATTGGTGTCTAGCTGTGGACGTTAAACCAAACACTTCTTGGGAGGCAACCCAATAAGAGATTGGTTTTTCTGCACCATGGCGCAGAAAGCGTTTTCTGCGCTATAGTGCATCTGGGCCGTTGGATTGAAATCTAGCGGCTGAGATCTATCCTCCCAATCACCCGCCCGTTTGCCCGCGTCCGAACGACCCGACCACCTGCCCGACCGCCCGCCCGACCACCAGCCCGCCCACCCGCCCAACCACCAGCCCGCCCACCGCCGCTGCGGCCCCCCCGCCGGCCGCCCCCTTCGACGACGTCGCCCACGGTCCTCTGTCGCGGCGCCTCCCTGCCAGCCCCAAGTTGCTGCGACATATCCCCCCTCGCCAGCCCCAAGCCTCCTCCACTCGATCGCCCCCTCGCCCACCGCCGCTGGATTGTTTGTATGAATTTAGCATTTACCCCGAGTATAAGAGGTACCTTCGTGGTAATGTTTAGGACTTACAGTGTAGGTAGTTGATGACAGACCAGTTTGGAGGAGACAAATTCACCCAAGCTTTGGAACGACGTAGACAGGAACTTCAGTCTAACTAGATCATGTTGACCATAAAGTGGGACACCAGTGTATGCTCATCTTGACTTATGGACAAGTGCTACAATGTCCCTGATGCTGCAAATAATCCTGGTTACTATTCATCTCAACTTCAGCTAACTAAATTTGTGAACACTCTAAGTAGTGCAAATCTCTCACATAGAAAAGGGAAGGACGAGTCTCTAAACTTATCATGACATGCTTGTGAGATCCATGCTGACATCTACAAATCATGATCTCATATCCATCTCATACTTTCTATTAACACTGAAACATGCGTTGCTCAGGTCTGACTGAGCAAATATCTAAAATATTGAGAAAAAACCAAAGTAAATACATGTAAGCTTGGCTAAGGACAGCTCCACACACTTGGCTCAAAACAAAAGTCTTCCATCTCAATCAACCAAGATAGAGCTCAGATACCAAACTGTAACACCCCGATTCCGGTTCACCTAAGAACCGAAAAATAAATGTTACAATTGAGTCGAGTCATGTTTAAAGTTGTTGGTCAGTAAGACTCAATCGATAAAATAGACCGAAACAATATTCTTGACGTCATGAGAATGAAAGAAATTATTAAATATGCTTCAAAATACATCAAATATAAATAAAAGTAAGAAAGAAAATAATTATGCTGAGCTCAAGTGCGTGTAGCGTTTATCTGTCCTCCTACCAAAGTCAACTCAGAATTATAAGACCTACATATATAATATAAAAAACGTCAATAACGAGTGTTGTTAATTTGAAAAATAATTAGTACAAACTGGCAAATGGTTTTTACATTACCCATGAAAACTTTGAAAACTTCAGAATTGCCTCACACTGGGCGGTAAGCAAACATACTTAAACAAGTGTCGGCGTGCATGCACGACTAATATTCATATTTATACATACAATGCTTACACCCTCACATCGTCCATATTATACCTACCACAGTACTCGAGTGACAAACGAAACAGTTAAGTTAGTGTCACAAATTCCAGAAATGTGCTGCGTTATGTAGTATCTTCATACTCCGCACTACCTCATGGTTTGAAGGAGTACTAGTGCGGTCCATACATATCTCAATACTGCTCACTCTCTTATTTGTGAAATCCATAAAAATACGAGTATTTATATAATAGGTTAGAAAGAGGTTTGTATCATATATTTCCAGAGCTTTAGTTAGAAAACAAAAAAGGGATCTCATCCATGTAGTTTTATTAAATATGTGTAGAAAACACGGCTAAATGGCCTGACATCAGACGGATCCAATAAAATGCCATTGATGCTATCCTACATCCAAAACATGATTAAACTTGACACATAAGGAGTCTAGCAGAGATCATGCAAAGGAAGAGTCCTATGGACATGTGGTCCAAGCTTTAAGCGCATCGACACATCTACGGCGAGCTCAAACTCCATAACCTACATCGAAACCTAATAATAAGTAAAATATTGTCGTCTCTATATGATGCATGTTCGTAGTGTGTGCTCACAGCATCAACACATCTTAATAAATAAGATTGTACTAAATAAACCTACAACTAAACATATAACATGTAAATCAAGACATAATAAAGGAAATAATTAATAAACAAACAATAAATAAATATACTCCTAAATAAATAGATAAAGAGTGAATACATAAAAATAATAATACTATAGTCATAAAGTAATAATATAATTGTGCTACATAAATGCATAGCTAAGCATGAGTACATATCACATATACTCCTATTTACTTGTATTAGTAAATATATAACTAATTAACTAAATAAATACATAATTATTCTATAAATAAATAAATACATAAAAAATTAATAATTAATCCTAAATAATAATAATAATAATAATAATATCATACTTATCCAATACAAAATATGTAATTAAATACAAATAAATAAATACATACACGTAACAAAAAAATAAATAAATATATAAATAAATATAAACAAATAGTAAGCATAATATTCATAAATACATAAAATATTAATAATAATAAATAATCATGTAAACATTCATCATATACGATAAATGTATAAATAAAAATAAATAAAAAACAATGAATAATAAATAAATAAATGCAATATAGTAAACATAAATAAGACTAATATTAATAATTAAATATATCATTATTAATAATAAATAATCATATAAACATGAGTTATAATCAATAAATACATGAATAACAAAAAATGAATAATAATAATAAATAAATAAATAAAATAATCATAACATCCAAACATGCTGAATCATGTGAATATGCATCTAAAATAATATATGGGTTCTCGAATTAATGAAAATGGTGAAAGAGTAGACGAAAACGATTGAAGTGGGTCAACTGGCGGAACCAAACCGAGTTGGGCTGAGTTAATGTGGTTTGGATTAAACAAACTGCTGAGCTGGGTCGGCTGGGCTACTCTGGACTAATGGGCATAAACACGGGCTTAGACTGGCAAACTCAAACACGACCAGGTGGACGTGAACATGGGAAAGCGGGCCGAACGGGGTGGCTGGTGCCCGTCACTGGAAAACGTCGACAACGGGACAGTTGGGATCGCCATTGGTCTCGATCGAGGACAATGGCAACATGGATCATGATGGTGGTGGCGATTGGCAGAGTCCGGCAACTGGCTGGTCGAAAAGAGGGCAGAATCGTCACAGGTGTGGCAACATCGTCAATGGTGACGCGGCCACGACGGTGGTCGTAGGTTGTCTCAAAAGATCGGCGTTGAGTGAGGAAACTATCTAAGATGACAGTCGGTGGTGTCCGGCCGATGGTTAGCTGAAAAAAGGTTGGAAACAATCGAAATGTCGTCGGGTAAGTGCTTATTGCCGGTGGTGATTGCGGCTATGATGGAGGTTAGTGTCGGTCTCAAAGTGAAGATCACGGCAAGTGGAAGCTATCAGGGTGGTCGACTTCTCTGGAGGACACTCGCCGGCTCCAAAAAATGGCCCAAAAGGGTGGCTGTGTCGGTGGAAATCGATTGCAAAAATGTTGTTGCTAGCGGCGACTGCTGCGGTTCAGGTGGCAATGGTGGGTACGATCCAATAGCCGCCCGCCAAATGGTCATGACCATATCGATCTGGTGGCTGAAGGAGGGCCAGGGTCTCGCAGGCGGCGAGCCAAAGTGGTCGTGACGCTAAGGTTAAAATGCTCAAAATATTGGGAAATCTCTGGAAATCAATGGGATGAATTTAGGATTGACGTGGACGGCTATGATCTCACCACATGGCATGATCTAATGCTTGACAAGTCGTGGCCTAGTGGGGCCCACATATAGGTATATGTGTTATACATATAAATGGAAAGCTTGAATTGAGACAATCCGAAGTCGAAACTGACTCGAGTCTAAAAGTGACTCTATAAGAGGGAATCGAGGCAAGAAGGCTAAATAGACTTCAAACCCTGAACTCAATCAGGTATAAATTTGTGACTCAATCAAGCTAGGCCCACAGGGGTATAATCCAGTGATTTGAAATCCCTATGACAGATGTAAATAAGATACCCTGAAAATCCCAAACGGATACTAAATACTGTAACAACCTAGATCTAAGTCTCGAAATTGGCCAAAACCAGATAAACTACAAGCGGGTAAAACCCTAACCCGAAGCTGAGTTTTATAGTATGTATTCGAAAGACTTGAGCATTCATTCAAAAGTTGATTAGTAGTCCTATTAAAATACCCGATCATATGATGGTCCAACATCTCAATTGGATGTAAGATGGGTGTATGGCTCTTGGTTCTTCGCCTGATCAACGTGCTTTTATTACCATGTTTTGAGCTATTCATGCTTTGTACTATTCTATTCCACAATGGTACCAAATCAAACTAAGCAATGATTTCCACACCAATCATTTCACCAACTTGCTTGATCTCATGAATTGGATATAAATCATTTAGGGAAAACGGTTATTCTTTCATAATATGATTGACACTCATGATATAGATGATATTAGAAGCATCAATAAGTCAAGAAGATGCTATTTTTTCACTAAAACATTGGATCATCCAATTGACCGATATCTTTTACCTTATTATAAAATGACTCTTGAAGCATGATTAGTATTAATTTCTTTTTGTAGTTATGTGTAACTACTCTTTATTTGTTAAATATTTATGCTAGTGGGTTAATTCTTTTGAATGATATGTTTTCTTATTCATTATTTTTAAATTTTTAAATAATTTCAAAATATATGTTGTTCAACATTAACTATGGAATGGTAATTCCAAGCTTAGCTTTGTTTTTTATTTCTCCATTTGTTGCTCAACTTTATATGTTTTTAGTTATTTTCATTTAAAATTTGCTCTTGCATGTTAGTGTATAACATTAATATTGTGATATTATTTCTGAAGCCTGCTCAGTGGCATTGAAACAAATCATAGCTGATCTTAATAAGGGTGGAAAACTAAACGGTAACAACAATTATGACATATGACACAATATGGTTGTCCTCATCCTTGAAGATCAAAAGGCAATTGAGGCGTTAACTTAATTTTTTAATCCACAACTAGTGAATGGTAATGCTATTTAAAACCATCGTACAAGTGAGACTTATGAGTCTTGGAAAAAGAATAACACCATGGCCCACATTAACACATTAATTTACGCAGTTCAATGGAGACTGGCATCATGTGTCAATTTGATCATTACAAGATGACTCGTGCAATGTGGATTGTACTGAAATAAAAGTTTGGTCTCACTTTGGCTACCCAACTTAGGCAGTTTACCATCAATTCTGGTTCTTTTAAGAAACTTACAAATATATCTATGATTAAACATCTACGTGAAATGTTAAACATGATTTATAAGTTGAAGGATGCTGGTCATATTTTAATTGATAAACTACAAGTGCAAACAGTCATATGTTCTGTTATGATACGGCCCAAAGTGTAAATTAATAGGCCTAAGTCTTTTCCTTAAAAGTGGTTAACCAAAGTTAAAAATATATAGTTTATTCCTACTAATAAACCCAGTAGGCATTAGATGCATGACTGAATTGAAAGATTTTATAATCCACCCACTTTAAGAAATTTCGTCTTCAAAATTCCTACCCTTGGCAACCTAGCCTACGTCCTTCTTTGGCCCCTGACCAACAACATAGCCAACGTTCCTAATCCAACCCACCATCTAATATAGAACTAAGTTATTCTGATACCATTTGTAATGACCCATCTGAAAGTGGAATATAATGGGCCTAAGTTATTTTTTAAAAAATTGTTAACTAAAGTTGAAGATCTATATTTCATTCTCACTAATCAATAGGATCTGACCCTAGTAAGTATTAGATATGAGACTAAGTTGAGGGATCTTACAAGTTCTCTGTTTAACACTTGGAAACACATAAAAATCCAAATGACCCGTAATGAGAATATCATTACTTTTGATGATATTTCTCATCATTTGGAACTAAAAGAGGAAGGTCTTGAAGCATCCAAGAATATGGTAGAAGCATTTGTTGTTGAATCTTCAAAAGTTGTTACTTCTTCATCCAAGAAGAAAAAAAGTTCCTATCCTAAGGGCTAAAAAAAGTGGTTCAAAAACAAAGCAAATGATGGAAAGTGTCAATTTAAAAAGCACCCAAAAAACAAAAAGAAGATCCAATGCTTTAATTGTAAGAAGAAGGAACACTTCGCTTGGAAATGCACCGAGCAGAAGAAAGTTCATCCTATACCCTTTGTTTCAAATATTTTTTGTTAGTAGTTGCTTTTTTCTTGCTGAGCCTAACGTGGATTGTTGATTCAGGTGCAACCAGCCACATAACAAATATTCGGGAAGCATTTGTCGACTTTCATCAAGTTCCATTGAGAACACAATGGATCTATTTAGGTAATAATTCAAAAGCTAAAGTTCGTACTATTGAAACATGCAAACTAAAGCTTAAAGGTGCATGCAACCTTCTTGTACATGATGTGCTTTATGCTCTTGATATTTGACAAAATTTAGTTTTTGTTGTAGTGTTACGTGACTTTGGTTTTCGTTTGAGTTTTATTGCTTTTGTTTGACTATCTATTATGGCATTATACATTATGGGTTATGAATCTGTGTCTAATCATTTTATGATACTAGACATGGATATTGCATGCTTTAATGTATAAAGATGTTTTTCATTAATTGCTTCTTCTAGCAATTCTACTGTAGATAATACTACTTGACATGCACGTTTAAGATGCACTGGTAACGATAGAGTGATCAGGCTAGCAAGAGCTGACCTTTTAAGTCAACTAGATAATGTAAATTCACCAATGTGTGAATATTGTCTAGTTGAAAAAAGCACTGGAAAACCTTTTAGTAAAGCAATTTGAACTGATTTTATTCTCCAATATGTTCATTCTGACATTTGTGAACCAATGAATATGAAGGCAGGACATGAGGTCTTATATTTTTTTTATGATTATTCACGATATGACATTATTTACTTGAATTCCCATAAATTTGAAGCATTAAGTTGTTTTAGACATATTCTTTTGATTGCAGAAAATCAATTAAATTTCATGTTAAAATTATTGAGAATAGACCGTAGTCATGAATATTTGTTTGATCAATTTAAGGAATTGTGTCAAGAGAGGAATTGTGCCAAGAGAAGGGTATTATTTGATAATTAACTATTCTAAATACGCCATAACAAAACAATGTTGCCAAACGGAAAAATAGAACTCTTCTCGAAATGGTTAGGTCTACGATGGCTCAAGCAAATCTCCCCATTTTTTCTAGGGAGATGCCCTACTTACGATAGCCTATATACTTAAGCGTCTTCCCTCAAATCCGCCATTTCTACACCTTATGAATTATGGATAAAACGACAATCAGAACTAAGTCATTTAAGACCTTAGGGTTCAGTTGATTATGTCCATGATCATGCCATAAATATGGATAACTAGGACTTTGTCAGAAGAAATGTATTTTCATACGATATTCTAAACAATCTAAAGAATATGTTTTCATTGGTGGAAGAGTATTTCTAAAATTGAGTCTTGTGATGTCACTTTTCTTGAATATGATTTTCCAACAATGGGAACACTTCAAAAGGATTTCTAAATTATGGAAATGGATGATCCTAATAGTGGGAGCCATCATAATAAATCACAGGAATATGTTTCACCTTCAAAAATAGTTCGTGAGTCATTCTTCAAACACACTCCCAAATCATAACTTAAGTCGCAGCCAACTTTAAAATATTCCTTTTTAACACTTTAATATTGAAGGAGATGCATTACTAATAGATGAAGATATCTTCTTATCTTCCACATCAGACGTTGATGTACCAAAAAATATAAAAGTTGCACTCTCTTCCCCACCGATTGAAAAATGGAAAATTGCGTCGAAAGATGAAATAAAATCAATCAATTATAAGAAAGTTTAAACTTTTGTTGATCTTCCTCTATGAAGAAAAATAATTGAGAATAAATGGATTCTCAAGATAAAATGAAAGTTGATGGAACAGTTGAAAATGCTACACTCAACAAGAAGAGATGAACTACGACAAAATATTTTCTCTCGTAGTATGTATCACTTCAAATTGATTGATTTTAGCAATTGTAGAATATTTAGATTTAAAATTACATCAAATGGACGTAAAAATGTCATTTCTCAATGGAGAATTAAATGAGCAAAAAGTTTGCAAATTACAGAAATCTAAACATGACCTAAAACAATCCTCATGATAATGGTATTTGAAATTTCATCATTCTATCATATCGTATGATTTTACTATTATTTATAAAGACCATTGTGTTTAAGTTAAACGCAATTATAAAAACTTATAATTCTATATCTATATGTGTATGATATTTTATTAGCATCCAATTGTAAGGATTTTATCTTTACTACTCAAGAGTGGTTATCCTTTTATTTTGAAATGAAGGATATGTGTGAGGCTGAATTTATCCTTGGTGTTAAAATTCAGCAAAATTGTTCCATGAAATTGATTGCTCCTTCTCAATAGTCGTACATTAATAAAGTCCTAGAGCAATTTAATGTGCTTAATTGTGAGCCACTTGACACTCCAATTGCTAAAGGTGAATCCCTAAACCTTTCAATGTGCCTAAAAACAGAAGAAGAAAAATAACAAACGTCCAAAATATCATATGCGAATTCTGTTGGTAGTCTAATGTATGCAATGATATGCACACGACCTGACATTACGTACGCCGTTAGATTAGTAAATAGATTTCAGTTAAATCTGAGTATGACTCACTCGAAAGCTAATAAAAGGATTATGAGGTACTTGAAAAAAATTACACATCATTCCCTTTTTTTATCAAGGAAATGATTGCATGCTAATCGGTTATATGAATGTTGATTGGCAGGAGACCTTGATGAAAGAAAGTTAATGGAGGAGAAATCTTTTGGGCAAGCAAAAAACAAATATGTGTTGCACTATCAACCATGGAAGGAGAGGTTGTGGTGTTTATAAGTGCAGTTAAAGAATCTATTTGGATAAGAAGCTTTTTGCAACATTTGGTTGTCACTACAACTAATGAAGTTGTGATAATATATTGTTACAATCAAGCAATAATTGCTCACACAAAAGGTCTCAAATACTATGGTAAAATTAAACATATTGATATCAAGTGCAATTATGTCACAGACATAATATCAAATGAAAATGTTGTTTTATAATATATTAATACACATCAAATGATGGTCGACCTACTTATAAAACCAGTAGGCCTGAATGTGTACAATTCTCATGTTCAGACTTATTAATGCCTTTTTTTTATTCAAGATCATTTATACAGACATTAATGTTATTAACATGAAAAGTATGTAGACATGAGAATGAGTCAGTCACACGATCATTCACCTTTTATGTTTATGTAACATAAGAAGATGAGACATATATAATTTTATATGAAAACTATAGTCATCTTCTTGATAAGTCAAGATAAGATTGTTTTTTATAAATAAACGAAGGAAATATGTTCCTTTACCTGTTATTGCCAGATTGAAATAAGGAAGAGTAAGCATTGATGCATTTAATATATTTTGGTTACTCATATGCTAATATGTCAAGTTAATCGTTAAGTGAACGATTGAATTGCATTCTTTATCATGGGCTGGTCTTTACTAATATAAGACATAAGACCTAAAAGTAGGTTTTCCACCATAACATATATTCATACTATATGTCTTATTATGACCATAATAGGTAACAACATAATTATCTTTGTTCTTGTGTTGTGTGAGACTTAGAAAGTAACTTCAAATTTTTGCCCTTAATACTTTCAATTAATTATGTATTAAATACATAAAAATGTTTGCTATTTTACCATGTTACTTAATAGCATTAAAAATTTGGTCTAAAGAAAGACTATTGACACTATGAGCTATATAAGAAAATAACTTGGACATAAGCTGTGAAGTATAAATACAATAAGAGATAAAACGACTACGATAGTCTCAAACATATCGTGTACACACTCTGCTATGTAATCCATAACCAATACATAGTAAGATATCTATTATATCATCACCGATCATACAAATTAATCAAGTATGAACAAGTTACAATCTCACAGTCGGTGATGTGTAATTTTTAATGTATGCCCATGATATATATTCTACCCATCATGTATGAATGAGTGATGTTGGCTATATTTCCTTAATTGCCCTTAAGAGGGAATTCAAAATATTCAAAATGGTGATTACTTGTAACCGCCATCTTCCTTCTTACAAAAAATAAAGAAGAGATAGAAAAATTTGTGAAAGATAGTAGTGACGTGTCAGGAATTGTCAGAGATTGTCTAAGTGGTCTAATGTGTAGCCAAAAATCGATTTCCGTGCATTTATTTATTTATTTTACCTTTTCTAGAATGTTTACTTATGTCAATTTGTTAATTGACATGAATAATTCTATTTAAATTTAGAAAAGTGAAAACGAAACATACCTCAAAATACTATTGAAAAATAAGTTCCTTTTCGACGATAAATCCGAAGAAGTGCAACACTTCTTATATAGCTTGGAAAAGTAATAGTTTGTTCATTAGAGTATGTTTGATTTTGAGCGCTACAATAAGGGGACATAATAGACATTTCTCATTTCTTTTCCCTTTGTTATTGAGGCACAGTTTTAAACCCTCTTTTTGATTCCAACAATTATCCAAATTAATTTTACAAAATGGCTTTTCGAATCAAACTTTATGAATGGCTCCCCATCAAGAGATTTTATAATTGGTTCCTTAAGTCTCTCTAAGTCAATGAAGTAAACTAAAAAAAGGTTTTAAGGATATATTATTTTTTTTATTTTAGTTAAATCAATAGCTTAAGGTAATATAAAACATATATTATTAATTTTAAATGTCAAAGTAAACAATATTTATTAATTTGACATATCCATTTACTTGTTGGATAAACAAAATTGATATAAATGACTCTGAGTCAACTTCAAGTCGACTCTGATCTATAATCTACTCAGTTGACTCTAGGTCCCGAGTTTTTAAAGTATGCATGGGACCCATCTCAACCTTTATAAAGCAACTCTAATATGTAGAATGACTTGTGTTATGATTTGCCACCAATTTAATGTGCATTGCTTCCAAAAAAATGAGAATCATACTACTGATCATCAGAAACAATTCTCAGCTAACCTAATTTTTCCCTTTCTTTAACTCAAATAATAGATGCATAATTAACTAAACTAAATTTGTTATGATTAAAAATTACTAAATCAATTGTTCAAGCTAGTCATTTATATGTTCAGAGCATTGCATGCTAATTAAAAAAAAGGATGATATATATTCAGAGCCTTAGCAATTAACATACATATAAAATTTGGAAATGAAATTATCTCCTCTTATTAATAAAAGGAAAAGTAAAAGTCGCTCTCTCTGATAAAAGTAGGTATTCAACCAATCAAAATACAACAAAATAAAAAATAAATCAAGTTATTAATATATTTTATCTCCTAACTTAATTAAAATTGGATTTTATCTATGAGAAACAATACTCTATCACATTATTCAATGAACATTATTTATTAAATTAAATTATATTTCTAATATTGGTCACGCAGGATCCGATATCTTATTTAGTATACATATAACAAGACTGATTGGAAGCCCTCTAAAATAAAATGTGGCTAGCCATTTTGGGCCGACGCTTAAGTTTTGATTTTTGGGTTCAATGGGGGTGCAAAATGGGCGACCAGAAAAGGAGAAGAAATTATAGATCAAATTAATTAGCGAGACAAAGCATGCTGTATGAATTTTTTTTTTAGTTGAAGATTATCCATTTATTTTAAAGTTGAAGACTGGGCAGAACGTCCCGTGCGCTGAAATTAATTAGGAAGATTAGGTGGCCAAAATCAATTATGTGTGGTATATAATCTTCTTTGATAATCTAATTTGACAGCTCATCACGTTTGATTGATACGACATGACTTTAATAAGCTTTCTGACTTCGCCTTTCATGAATCAGCAATATGTATACGTATGCAAGTCATGCCTACTCTTGTCATCAATCATGCATGAGAGCGTGAGATAATGTCAGTACATAACTATAATTATGATTTAAAAACTAAAAATTTAGACTCGATCATGGAGTCGATTTTTTAATCAATTTAGAATCATTTATATTAAATTTTAAATTATATAAATAAATAATTGTATGAAATTAGAATATATCACTCTTCTTACACTTCTTACACGTAAAATTAATAAATATTTGTAATCAAATATATTGATTTAGTTATTAATCTAAAAAAAATAATATATTTTGATATATTTTATAACTTGACTCACATACTTAATTAATAAAATCAGCGAGTATAAAACCATTCATGGAGTTGGGCTCGAAAAGTTACGAAGTTGAGTTGACTCGAAAAATATTTGATGTCAATTTTTTTTTTAAATGATGGTTATAACTAGTGAATGAATTAGTGGATGGAAATAGTTCCGTTCTCGTTACATATAAAAAACAACAATAATTGTTTAAAACTTGGAACTCGATTTAAAGTAATTTATGTTAATTTTCAATGTAATAAATAAAACTAGTATGATATGAACATGTATTTCCACTTCTCTGATCTTTTAAATCTTAATTTTGCTTGATTAACCATAAGATAATTAGTATATTTACATGAGAGTTTTTTTTCCAATGCATATTTACATGAGAGTTTATATTATTTAATAAGGGATTAAATGGAATCAATATATTTTAGAGTTTACAAAATTTTATTTTTTTTGGCATATACTTGTTTAATTAAAATTAGTGCGACCTAATGTAATAAGAAAAAAAATCTGATCAAGAATTTAGGAAAGGGGCATTCATAATTAAAGTGGTGAAACAATTTTTTTATCTTTGTTCATACCTCTGATTTGTTAGCACAACACCAACACAAGAAATAAATAATTATTGATCGATGCACTAATAATTGAATGATTTATTCAAACCCTAAAAAAGCCTAATTTTTTTGGACCAAACCTATTTTGAAACCTCTTCCATAACCATTAAACCCTAATGAAAAGTCCAAATACTAACCATAATCAAGTCCACACCTATTGAGTAAAAGAATGAATTGGTTGGGACCCACATTGTTGAAAATACGGTGGATAGTTAAGTTTTTGGAATAGTAAATTAGATGGTAATTTTTTTAAAATGGAGGCTTTGTGCATCTGCATGGTTGAAAATTTGGAATAAAAAATATAGATAAAGAATACCTTTTGCACATAAAAATACCCCCTCTCTCCTCTCCAAAACGTATCAAAAAACAAAGTCAAAAGTTCTATCATTTTCCTCATTCTTCCTACTTGCCTCCCTTTCCATCTTTTCCTATTTTTTGGTGAAGCTCCCGTCAATCGTAGATGTCTTTGGTCAATCCGACACCACCACCATCTTCCAACACCACTACCATTACCTTCTAGCTTCAACATCTTGTCACATTTCTCTCATTTCACACATCATCTCACAACAAAAATTAGTAATCAAAAATATCATAAGATTATTAAGCTCGTAGTATCATTCTTGAGTGATGCATGACTTTTTGTGCCCCATCTTGTATGTAATTTAATGTCTTATTAAATTTTAACATTTTAAACGCATTGAAGGAATTGAATTTTACATTTGAAGATCAAAACTCTCTAGAATTTTAAACTTTGGGACTTAATATAGACTTGAACACTCAACTGAGTATTGAATATTGAATTGTGTTTTCACTAGAAGACCCAATTACATTGAATTCAAAGCAAGTAGAAACTCCCGCAATGATAATGTGAAAATAGAAGAAATAAAATAAAATTTTTATTTCTTCGTCTATCTTCTTGTATATAATAGGTCAAAGAACTCGTGATGCTTCAATAGCAAGGGCGCCTTAGTATAACCCATTCTCTAGCATATCAACCAGCGCTCGACACTCTAGCAACAATCTAGAGCAATGTGGGGCGCATCACTCCTATGGCACCATGCAAATCTTCCAAGCACCGCAAAGATGATGTTGATGTTGTGCTCGTGCTCATTTATGCGCAAACAACTAATATGACAAAGAAATATAAATCAATGTGTATATATATATATATATATATATATATA
>JAVDBV010047831.1:0-28865 GCA_032619315.1 Piper longum
TCTCCATACAATGAATCTCGGGTTCACTTTGTAATTCTTACTTCAACAAAATCACCAACATCAGGTTTCCGGCAAGCATTTTCATCGAGATCAAATCCCAAATCAGATGGAATAGGAGTATTAATAAAGCTGATTCTATGACCTCTGTCACTCTTCCCAATCAACTCTGTTTCAGGAGCTCTCTTGTTGGGTCCCTCAACTAACACAAGTTGAATGCTTCCAACCGGAGCATCATAACACTGACCCGTTGATTCTCGAAAAGCTTTTATACGTTCAGTTCGCCACCTTTGCTTAACCTCTTCAGGAACATCATCAACATAGTTTCGATGTGCATGAGTTTTTTCTCTCACACTATAAGCAAACATGTAGGCCATGTCATAACTAACCATCTTCACAAGGGTTAATGTATCCTTGCGGTCATCCTCTGTTTCACCACAAAAACCTGCACAGGGACAGAAATCATCAATGATTATATGCCCCGCATGATCGAAACAAATGCAGCGACAGAATTGGTGGAAATTCTAACTGGTGTTATATCAGCATATGTTAATTCAAGAGAAAGAAGTCATCCCTTTCTAACCAGAATCGACCTCTTCTAATGAACGAGGTAGTTCTCGATAAGCATCAGGGCCGCATACGACATCAACCATCTTATCAGCATCCAGTATTTTATCCTTTAATGGCTCGGCCATGCATCCTAGGACGATCACTTTTGGGGGGGTGTTTTGATTCTGACCTCCCAATGGCCACATTGCTCTTCTAGATTATTATTATGGATTGTTTACCTTGTATGTGCATGGATTGTATGACTTCTGGATATTGTCAATTTTCTAACCTTCGCTGATTTCAAATGGCTGAAAACCATGGGATAAGTGATTCCGATAATGACAGTGTCGGATCAAATGAGGTTGAGTCGACTATAACCACTATTCAAAATGAGGAATATATTAGAGATCATCGCAGACAGATCCAACCGATGATTACGAACCACTTAGGTTCGTAATGCTAAGGGTATTGAACAATTTATGCAACTGATTCGTGAAGATGTCCAGCGATTGGTCTGCAATCACAACCCGCAATCAATTGAACAAACTGAGGCTAGCATCACACTATGGGGGAAGAATTGATATGGGGAGCCAGATGGCTAGATGAGTAAGGTAACCACCTTAATTTTTTTATTTTTTTATAGGAACATAAATTTTTTTAGTCGGGGAGATTGTAAAACTCCATGATTTAAGTAAAAAAATTTCTAATTGGACCAACCCACGGGCCAAACCCATGAGTTGACCAAGTTACTTATTGGACCAATCCATGGGCCAATCCCATGGGTTGGCCAAAAGGAGTAGCTTGGGTTGGGGTGACGTTTGATAAACGAGAGCTTAGAGAAAATCTTGGGCATGATCTATACATCTGTGTGGAGTTCTTCTTTTCATCTACCACTTTATCCTTTCTTGAAAATCCTTTTCTATTGGTTGTAGGAGTGGTCTAGTTGCTCCTGGTGATCTTCCAACTTGGTATTCCATCATATCTCCTAGTTAATTTTTATCCATAAATGCATATAATAATAGTGGCGGCTCTCATTGATTGAACATAAACATCATCATCATATGGTATGTGATAGGATAAGTTGGATGCTTTCATGGTTTAGCTAATGTCTTAATATAAATGTTTATATATGGGTGTATGATGTATTTTGAACATAATTAACATTTATTATATTAGTAATGTTGTTTTTCATGTTCAAGATTTATACTTAATTAAATTTGATATTATGCAAATATTGTGGATACTTATATTTTCAATAAATTATTTTGTTAAGCACCCAATTTTTTTAGATGATTGTTACTAAATACCATTATATGATATTTAAACTTTATATGAATTATAATGCATAAAGGTCATATTTTAAATTAAATAATTGTATGAATTTTCAAGTAAATTATATTCAGTACTAACAAATTAAATTTATTACTATAATTAGAAATAATGTATACAAATATGAGCTTTTATATATATGACATACTTGCAATTTTTAAAAAATTATATGATATTGAGATACTTCATTTTACTAAGGTTAAGTTGTGCATCTAGATTAAATAATTATATTGAAAATAATCTATATGCCCAAATCAAAATTACGACGCATAAATTTACCTTCTTAAGAGATAATCCAGGTCTATATAAGGATTGTAAATTGTAATATTAAGAGGAGACTTGGCCGGATTAGGTTTAGACTCGACTTATCTGCAACCTATGTGGAAAAGTAAGGGAGTTAGCCTAGCTCGACACAAGACTAAGATATTAAAAATGAGATTATGATGAATGAACTGCCCTTAAGGTGAAAGGGGTGTCATTGGACCCATTATTTGTGATACTGAGAGGGTGGGTCTCGACAAATCAATAACCATAGATTAGGTCATAATGTGTACACATGGGAAAGGTAGTCGGATGGGGAGGCCGCCCCTGAAGCAAGAGAGCTCAGAATAGGCTCGTGAAATGAAGAGTTTGAATGAATATTACGGCCTTATGGTTATTATACGACTTAGTTATTCAGCACTAACACAACATTGTGTTCACAGGCGGGTAACTTCATATAGACAATTGAGGAGAGGAAGAGATGATGTGCCAAAGTAGAATTGCACCTGAACAGTTTGATTAGTAGACTTCTCTCATTACGTTTGGATGTCATGCATGGACATAAGAGTCGGTCCTTAGGCTCTGGTTGATAAGTTTTATTATATTATTTTTGTAACTTAAACTATGTTGATGTTTAATTTTTAATTATGATTGTGTTTATATAAGATAATATCTTGGCTTGCATAATTTATTTTGCTTTCCTCTATTTATTATTAACTACTTAATTATCAAGATATTGAGTGGCTATATTAGTGGATTATTCGCTTGCCCGATTTAATTTTTTTATAGTGACAGTTCGATCCGGTTCACGGCCGGTTGTTACACTTTTTAATTCAATTTGAACTCAAAATCAAATGAGTTAAGCTGGAGTCGAGCAAAACTCTATTTGACTCGCCCGATAAACAACCAGATTTTACATAGTTATATGATATTGAGATACTAGACCGATTTTTATCTACTCATAGTTTCAAAAATCAAAATGAGTTACTAGACCGATTTATTAAAAATTGGATACTTGAATCGGTCAAAATCGGTGGGTTATTAGTTATAGAATATACTATTTTAATTATATATTATATTTTGTAGTATTTTTTATTTTTTTTGATTTTTTTAAAATTATTTAGAATTAGTTATTATTTTTTACTCGATTCGGAGTTTAGTTAACTTTTAATTACAAGGATGGGATATACTTTTTCTTTCTCACAATTCTCTCTCCCTGGCGCCACCGCCCCCTTCCAATCTGCTCCACCCCACACTTTCCAAAGATAAATGTAAATTGAAGAATTATAAATTTTTAAATCAATATAATAATTTTAACCTTGTCATTTTAATTTTCAAAGTAATTGTAAAAATTAGTTTTAAACTATATTGCAGTTTTTAAAAATCTAGAAGTAGGTCATATTGATGTTATAAAAAATAAAAATATTAATTTTATATTTATGCGTTCTACTCATAGTAAAAAAAAATCTAGAAGTAGGTCATATTGATGTCATAAAAAATAAAAATTATTAATTTTATATTCATGCGTTCTACTCATAGTAAAAAAAATCAGAATTGGACGTTGAATCGGATTAGAAGGGAGTCATTAAATCAAACTGATTCATTAAAAATATTAGTTGTAGAATATGCTATTTTAATTGTGTTTTATATTTTATAGTATTTTTTCATATTTTTTTGATTTTTTAAAAATTATTTAGATTTAGTTATTATTTTTTACTCGATTTAAAGGCGAGTCAACTTTTAATTACGCTAATACCATTAACCATTTCTTTCCTCTAATTCTCACTCCCAATTGCATCGACCTCCGAATTGCCTTGCTGCCACCCCACCCTCGTCACTTCTCTCACCATTACGTGCATCCCCTGCCCCATCCCCCGCTGCCCTTCTGAATATGTTCAAATCGACCGATTCACGGAGCAGCTCAAATCAAGTAAAATTGGCTAAAATCCGCCGATTCACGGACAAATTTTTACCACGATTGATTTGCATACTTTTTTCAAGCGGAATTCTTCCAATCTAATTTAAATCGGCTGATTCCACTGAACGGTTGATTTTTGCAAAATGGTTCTACTTTTCATAAATATAAGCCTTGTTAAAAAAAAGGTTCAAATTAAAGGTAGGGGAAGGGGAAATTTTTGAAAATCTTACTTTTTTTTTATTTTCTTGCTAGGCTAACCGTGCAAAATTTTTTAAAAAATTTATGCCATTTTATTTAATGCTTTCTCTAATTGATTTTTTTCTCATTTCCTCGCTTTCATCCCAATTAAATCAACCTTCTACTATTTTTATCCTAGCTTGTATGATTTTCATATAACTATGATTTTGATTAAGAGTGGTTTCCCCATCGTCATCGTCTTCCTCTCGCCCTCGTCGACGACAGCCACCGATCTCCTCCACCAGGTTCGTCCTCATCTCAAATTCCGATCTCCGGATGTATCCGAGCAGGCAATGTTAGGCTTTTCTGCTTTTCGCAGTGATTGATTTAATCTAAAAAATGAAGAACAGATTCGACCGCTCATTTTTTTTTTTTTTGTTCTTGCTAAAGAATCATTTCGGGAGATGAATGTCGGTTCTCAGTTCATTTTGCTAGTTCTGTGTTTTTGAAGGGGATTAGATCAGGAACATCGTTGTACCGTTTATTTTGAGACTGCTGAATAACTAGAATTAGGGTTTGCTTCAGTTGTGTGGAAATGATAGTTTTATCGGTGGCGACTGTTAATGATTCATTCTCGGAAGTTGGATTGTGAATTCCACGCCAAAAGACTTATATATCGAAGTATTTGTGAGGGAAAATGGATAGAATGTTCTAAAGGAGATGTTGTTAACTTTTGAATGACGGCTGTGTAAAGGGATGGAGGAAAGAACAATGACAGAAGCGGAAAAGGTCTGATTACACCAATGTGAGGTAAGAGGGAAGAATAGAAGATTGAGAAGCAGAAATGGTGATATAATAGTTTTTATTTTGGGGTTTGTTTTATGGAAGCGCATCTAGCCGTCGAAAATATTGCCATTTGTAATCAGGAGGATCTTAGTTTAGGATCGATCTCTTTGACACCTTTTTCGATATAGTTTAGGATCCATGTCTCCAACACTTTTTTTGGTATTTGGTCCTAGTTAGGGACAACAACGACTTGAGTGACCTAATTATTTAAGGTAAGGACTTGATAAAATTCTTTTAACACTGAGATACTTAATTCTAAAAGGAAATAAAATACAACTTGTACTGTTTTATATTCTCTTTTAAAAAGTGGGCTAGTCATATTTCTGAGATTGATGTTATCAGATTGAAAGAAAATGCAGTCAAATTGTCCAGTGGCCACTGATTGAAATGCTTCCCGGGACAAATTTTTACTTGTTGAACTGTTTACTGGTTGAGGGGGAAAAAATGCTTATTTATCTTTGAGAACTTGCGTGATGTCAGGTTTTTATTCTTGTTCAAGCTATTTTATGTTTAATTTACTTATTGTTGCAAGTGATGTCAGTTTATTTTTCAAGTCCTGACATATACTATACTGTTCAAGTAGCTTATCGTTGATTTGTTTTTTACTTTGAACTTGCGTATAGTGGGATTAATGACAAGATCCAGTGCCAAAGAAGCTGAAACTCTTTCCAAGTCTTTGCTTTCAGCCTACTCTACAACTCCTACAAATCTCAAGGTCTTCCATATGTTGTGTGATTAATAAATCTATATTTAATATATTACAACAATACGAAGTAAAAACTTCTTATATTTGTCAAATTTCTTGAACACAGATTATAGGCCTCTATGTGTTATTTGCAGTCCTTTCAGCCATTCTCCAAGTAAGGACTTGTTTGCCCTCATTTTGATGGTTTATGCGGTAGAAGGAATATTCCTGTTATGTTTCCTTTAATCTTAGTTCTGTGCCTTGGCTAAAAGTTTAATTATTAGCTGTCTTCTTCTTCTTTTTCTTCTCCTTTTCCGGGGGCATGGACCCTAAACTAGGAATCCATGCAATTACAAATGGCAAATTTTTTTGATGAAAAAAAAAATGTTCTCATTTGTGGCTTGTAAAGTGTTATTGGTTTTTTCTGTGCTCATAGAGTGTGTATCTGCGAGTGTCCAGCCTCAATTGTTAGACATAATTCTAATTGCCATTATCGTTTGTAATTTGCAGGTTGTCTACTTGTCTTTGTTGGATCGTTTCCATTCAATTCTTTTCTTTCAGGTACACTATCTTGCATTGGCAAATCAATCCTTGCAGTTAGGGTATCTTAATACATTGCATTATAATATGAAGATGAAAATACTCCATAGATTAAATTTGTTCAGTCCATGAACTTTGGACAACTCATTTTCATTTAAGATTTTTGCAGTCTGTCTTTGAATTCAAGTCAACCCATTAAACAAGGAGTTCAAGGTATTACCTTTTTCCTGGATTATCTAATTTACTTCTTCATTATCTACCTCAACCCAATGCTAACTGTGAATACTTTTACAATCCCATATTTCTAAGTATATCAATTACGTATCTAACTGCAGGATCTTCCACCTCAACGTGCTTTTGCAGATTTCGTTCTCTGCGACTTGGTGTTACATTTGGTGATTATGAATTTCCTTGGTTAGACAACAAGTGTTATAGCTATATTTTCTCCAACCAATTGGCGGCCTGCGTTTCTAATTTTATAACGATTTTGACATTGTTTACAAGAAATCATTGTCATAGAAAATCATGAATTTTGCATCTGCAGATGTTATGAAAGGAGGAATTTATTTTTGGATGACTCTATTCATGCATTGCAAAACTGCTAGTTTACAGGATTATTTTTCTGAAGTTTATGGCTCGTACTAATCTATGTTTGCTAATGTTGAACTTCAAATCATGTTAAGGAATGGTTTTTAGGCACACCCGTGGTTGAAGACTTGCCAACCTTTAAGCCTGCTGTGTGAGCTGCAATTTACACCTCATGCTTAAAAAAATTCATCAGTATTGCATTTCTAAATACCACTATTATTAAATTCTTATATTTATCAAATTATGAATTTATGCTTACATTTTAAACTTGGATAAAAGCATGAAACTAGCTGAAAAGTGCCCAATATTGACTCGTTGTCTAGGAGCGTACATCCTGATTGATTCTGTATGACGGGGCACTTATGATGTTGTAAGAGATAACGAGTGAGCATTTAGTCAGTTTAGTTACAAACTGAATTATTATAGAACCAAATTGGAACCAAAATATTTCAAATTAATAAGAATCATACTCCACTGAGTAATTCTATTCACATTTAAATATATTCCAGACATATTTGACGTATTAAACATATAAAATATGTCATAAGTTAGTCAAATAACATTATAACAATAATACACATTTAACATAAAGATTGTGTTTTCTGTTCAAATTTTGGCTTGTCAGTCACATTTAGTTCTTTCAGCTACGAACTGAACTTTAGCCACCGATCAAAATTTGTCCAAACCCAATCAAAAAAATAATTTTTGGGGTTCGGTCAATTTTGACCCACCTAAGAAAAGATAATGTATTTGTCATATCTTATCTTCATAATATGATTCGAGACATGAGCTTTATTTAACCGCTCAATTCAACTCCAAATTTTATTAAAGCTCGCATAAAAGTTTGTATCCTTTCTAGTTACGTTCCTTTTGATCTTGTATTCCTCATTTGTAACATAGTTAGATATGTTCTTTTTGTTTTTGTCAATTTCAAGTATCAAACGAGCAACATATAATAATTACAAATAATTTTTTATTTACATAATTAAAAGTTTAATATAAATGACTCCAAATCTCAAGTTTTTTACTATGTTTCTAATTCTAAATCGTAAATTCCTTTTTAATTCATTAGAAACACATGTAATGGAGCATCAAAACAAGATCTAATAACTAAAAATTTCCTCCTACAATTAAATTTTTTATTTCAAATCCTCCTCAATTTCTACACCATTTGAATCATCTCAAAATAATAAGCAAAATATAATAGTCAATTTATTAATAAACATCTCCCCTCCCCTTCCTATCTTTCCCCCTTTTGAAAAACACAACAAAATACAAAACTCAAATAACGCTCTTTTTTTAAAAAAAAGAAAGTTCTTATTTTTTACTTGTATGTATCTCAACCACTAATTTTTTTTTAGCACCAATTTTTTTTAAGAAAGTCAAAATTTTTATTTCTAAACGTATTAATATTTTTAATAACACGCTAATAACATCAAAAGACATATAATTGCTCACAACAAAAAATTGAATCTGCAAACCTCTTCAAAAATCCAGGAGTTGCTGCTTGCTAGAGGTGGCGGCTATAACTCCAATATCCAAGTCAAAAGCTGGCTTGTTGACGACACACACCGTGACATCTGGAAAAGGTTACTCATGACGTGTCTTCCATCCCACACATCCACGTCAGAGTGTATCGAAAACGGTACGATCGGGGTCGTACTCATAGGCCACACCATCTCTCCATTTTCTTCACCTCCTGGCCGCGGCGACGGCGGACCTCCGGCGCATGTGGCAGTGGGAGAACGCGGCCGCCGGCGCTGCTTCCGGTTTCGCCACGGTCGCCGCCCTTCACCCGCTCGATGTCGTCCGCACTCGCTTCCAAGGTCCCCTCCTCTCCTACTCTGCCGATCTTCACCCTCTTCCTTGTCTTGAAATCGTTTCGATTGATTGTGTTGATTGATTGATCTGTATGTTTGCTTTTTCTATTGCAGTGAGCGATGGGCGATGGTCGGATCTGATCGCGTACAGGAACACTGGGCACGCGATCGTCACCATTGCCCGCACAGAGGTCGGCTTTTCGGAGATTGGAGATTTTTTTACAGACCTAATCCTTGTTGGAAATGCGGGGTTTTTCTTTTGGATGTTGTTTGCTTCTCGACGACTTACCAATGACTTTCTTTAAGCTATGTTGCTTGGAAATGTTATGTTTTTTTTTTTTTTTTTTTTTTACATTGGGATCATTGGATGCTATTCAGCTTGTCTTGCTAATGTCAGGACTAACGAAATGGTTGCTTCAAACTATGATGCTTGGAAATGTGATTTTTCTGTACGTTGGGATGTTTTTTTTGGACTCCGACTAGTTGGTTGAATGCTTTTAGTTCTAACTATGTTGCTTGGAAATGTGATTTTTACTATATTTGTTTGCCATTTTCCTGTCTCCAACTAATTGATAGAATTGTTCAAACTACGTTGGTTGGAAATGTGATTTTTTGTTATATTGGGGTTGTTATTTGCTTATTTTGGAGTAACCAATTGGCTGCTTCAAACAATGTTACTTTTGTAATTTGTTGGGAACATGAAATATACTGACTTGGAACATATCAGCAGCTTCTTCATGGACCTTATCATAAATTTTGTGCAGATATATTGTTTTCCTCTTAAGGGCCTGTAGTTTGTTAGAAATGTGATTTTTTGTACAACTCGGAATTTATGTGCTGTCCATGGACTCATGAATAGGCTGTATCATACTAATGTTTCTCTCAAAAGTTAATCTGAAACGTGAAATATGCAGAGAGTAGGAACATAATAGCTTCTTCTTCATAAATATTATTATGAACTTCGTTGTTTAGATATTTTATTTTTTTTGGTTCTAATGCTTGTTGGATATGTGTGTTTTCTTTTTCTAGATTTGGTGTATGTTTGCTTAACTAGGCTTAATAAATAGGTTTCTTTATCTCTGTTGCTTGGAAAATTTATTTGAAACATCAAATGTGAGTATTTTCTTTCTTACTTTTTTTACTTTCTAAAAATGGAATACATTAATAGTTTCTTAATGGTCGAGTTTAATATTTGAAAAGATTGAAGTTATCGTGAAGACTTTGGTTGTTCATTGGGTCAATGCTTTCTCCAGGGTTTGCGAGGGTTGTATGCAGGTTTTTTTCCTGCTGTTCTTGGTTCATCTCTTTCATGGGGATTATACTTTTTCTTGTAAGTTCTTCTGTTTTATGAATATCAGCCTCTTTTTAGTCTTGTTTGCTCTTTCAACTTTTTTTTAAAGCATTCACAAAGGTTTAAGAGTTGGTGTCTTGCCACATTTTGTACATATTCAACCTTTTTTTTATCTTGAGGAATTGATAACCATTTTATGTATATTGTGGGTGATGCAAATTCTATGAAATTTGTAGTTATAGTAGAGCCAAGAACAGATACTTAAAGGGGCATGAGGAGCAGCACTTGAGTCCTGGTCTTCATCTCATTTCAGCTGCAGAGGCCGGTGCTTTGGTGAGTTAGCCTAAGTAGTAATATCTCAGAGCTGCTTCTATAATTTAAACAGGAGGCATGTTTCCCTGATGTAATTGAGAATAGATGGTGAGATGGGTTTGCGGTTAAGAAGATGGCCTTGTGGCTAAAAGAACTTTCCAGGCCTGAAACTTGTCTTCTACTGCAGGTTTTATAAAGGGGCCCAGGTTGAAATATGACTTGGCACAGTCATTCAGACCACCTTTTCTGATGATTTTGTTGTGACAATATAGTTCACGAAATAAGATTGATTCGAATGAAATGCTATATCTTGTTAGGTAGTTTAGTTGGCCTCCATATAGAATTAATCATGTACTTTCGTTAAGGTTTCACAATCTGGTTTCTAGGTGTCATTCTTCACAAATCCAGTTTGGCTGGTCAAAACAAGGCTGCAGCTTCAGACACCTCTACATCAAACTAGGCCATATTCGGGCTTTTCAGGTGTTTTTCTTTCTCACTAGGTTCCTTTTTGGCGCTGAACATTTAGAATGTTCACAGAGATCTTAGGGTTAATGGTAAATGAGAAATGACATACCTGTGATGGTAAAAGCTAAGGTGAAATCGGTTTATAATGTATAGGATTGATCTTTCTTTTATTTTAGGACTTTCAATTATTCACTAATTGTGAAACCCATGTGAGATTTAGAAGAATAAGCTATTCTCCTTTTTAAATTGCATTGTCGGGAGCACAGAATATATGGAATAGATCAAGAAATATTTGAACTATGATTCATGCGTACTATTCATACCTTGCAGCCGGACTCCCAAGAATGTGTAAAGGGGTAATCTGTCTAGTATTTTCTGGTTTATCAAATAATTTTCTTGTTTTTTTCTGAAGCTGGCAGCCGAAATTTGTCTCCTGCTGCTGCATCTCTATGTTTTCCCCTTTTTTTCTTATTGCAAATTCAAATTGTTATTGGAAGTTTTGTACTATTGTTACCTCTTACCTCATTAGTCTTATGTATATCTATATTTTATTTCTGCACCTTTTTCTTCACAGTCACCCCCCTTCCAGTTCCACCTCATGTATTTACTTCACTTGGCAGTTTATGATCTATATTCTTCCCACCATTCGTCATTTGTGATCCTTTCTGTTAGAAGCCATTACATTCTAACGGTTGCATGGGGACAATGCTACTTCGAGTTAGATGTCATGTTATGTATTGTGTTTGCCCACATTGCTTTAAACCCATGTTGTGGAACTCCAGTTTGAACTGGGTATACTCGGCCAATTCAACTTGGTTTGGGTGCTTTTTGTACCAAAAATACATGTTTATATGGGATCAGATAAATCGGTATAAAATTCGGCCACATTGGGCTGAGTTGGCTGATTCTACAGTTTCTAGAATCAGAATTTTAATCTGCATTTTGATAATTTTACCATCCCATCATGAATGATCAACTGTTATTAATTAGGGGCATTAATAGCTTCCAAGGCACCAACAGCTATTGTTTTAAAATGGGCCTTTCCCAGCTGTTTAAAAACAAAAGGAGCTTTTCCCAAAGACCTAAGCGACCCATAGAACCATGGGCATCTTCATCAAATGACGGCTGTGAGGAAGAGTAGTCTTTAATGTCTTCTCTTTAGACTCAAAAGGCCAAGTAAAAAAGTGAATAGCCAGCGATGCAGGGGATGTCTTTGGTCGTGATTCTTTCATAAAGAAACCTTAAGGTCATTCGATGAAGATATAAAGCTTACAAAAGACGTCGATCATTTGGCTCTTTAACCCTTAAATCATCCTCAAACTTTAAACGTATTGTCATAAATTTGCTTATTAAATATTGCCTTCAAAGTCCTCTAAATTTATACATAACTCAGCCATTAATCTTATCTTTAAGCTTCTTCACTTCGCTTGTCACTAAGAAAAAACTTTTATTTTTAACTGTGAAAATTTATGAAATTAGGTTCTCTCTCATTTACATCTGATTTTCATAGACTAACTGTGGTGATTTATTTCAATTATAAAATAATAATTATTTGTAAAAAATGCTATCTGCAGATGATTTCTATATAAATTTTCATGTTTCTTTTTATATAGATTATGGTGTGGGATGTTATTGTAGTGTACAATAATTTGGTAAGTGGTTCTTCCTTGATGAAGTGGATCATAGATCATCTAAGGACTTGGATTGGTTTACCATTCTTTCGTAATGCATATATATATTGACTCAATTCAAAATAGGTCATGAATTGCTAATAAACCGGTTTGAATGTCTGATTCAAATTTTTTATGAAAACTGTTTCAATCACTGATTCTGTCTTTAACAAAATTGCTTTAAACATGATGATGATTTTGGCAAGTAGTTCAATTCTTGTTTAACATATTTTGGCTGCTGTATCAGATGCTTTTAGAACTATTTTGAGAGAGGAAGGATGGCGTGCTCTATATAGAGGACTTGGACCTGGCCTTTTACTTGTAAGTTAATCAGAATTGTCATTTTTGCTTCATAGTAAATTGAAAAGTGGATTAGAGTTAATTTCTCAAACCTGAGAGATGATTTTGGCAAACGAGTTGAATTATAACTGGTTGGAATAAAGAGCTGGCTTTATAATTATTTGTAGATTTTTGTTTACTTGCCTAGCAAATCAGTATGAAAAATAAGCTGGTGGGAATAATACTGTTTCATTACGTACCTTGGTAGCGAGATCATTTTTTTTTGCAATGAAAGTAGGCTTAGTTGCCAGAAAATTTGGAGAAATTTAATGGGTCTACGTATCTAAGTAAGAACTAATTTGTGAGTAGTTTGTATTATTACTGTTTCTAAATTTTCATAGCAGGTTTCTCACGGTGCTATTCAGTTTACTGTTTATGAAGAACTTCGAAAAAATTTTCTCCGCAGTAGAACTAAAGTAAAAGTGGCTTATGAAAGTGATGAAAAGATATTGGTAAAATCTCCATACTTGTATGTTGTTGTTTTTTCTTTTGTTGTTGGCTATCATTATCAGTATTAATGTAATTGTAGTTACCTCAGAATTCAGCTGATTATGCTTTACTAGGGGCATCCTCAAAGTTAGCTGCCATGCTGATGACATATCCTTATCAGGTAATGTTCTTTAATCCAATAATCCTTCTATCAATGGAGCAAAGAAATTGTTTTGATGGTCACCATATTTTACAATGCAATATTAACATAATAATTATTTCATTTCAGGTTATTCGATCACGTATACAGGTACAAAAAAGCAGTTTTTTTTCATTTTATTGAGTCTAACTGGTTGATGATGAAAATGATAACTTTAGGGTTGAGAAGATAAGTAGTAGTTAGTTTGACATGATAGAGATGGTGGTTGCATTGTCTGATGGCAATAGCCTTGCCTTGAAAAGAGTGATTATTCTTCTCTGCCATATAAATGATATTGTTTGTGGAGAATTGCATTCATTACACTCCACTTGTGGTTTAGGTTAGCTTCAGTGGAATTGCCATCTTTTTACAATTATGCTACAGTAATTGATTAGTGTAGTTATACTTGGATGTAGAAGCTTATGAGGGTGAGAGCTAATGCCTATTGGGCTAATCGATCATTTTTGTTGAAGCAAATATTTACTAATTCCATTTCCTAATCGATCTAAAATTTACATGGTATTAGAACTAAAGGTCTAGACTTCAAATCCTGTTAGCGATATATGCCATAAGAAATATTGATTTTCCTATGTTGTGATCAATGCACTATTTGCCATGTATTTGTTCACGTGCTAAGCTTTAAAAATCTGTTTGCACATGAGGAAGTGTGTTGAATTAAATATTTAGTAATTCTTTTTCCTAACAGCTTTTGGGACAAGTGGTTAGACTATTTAAAATTTATAATTTTGATGTGCAAAAGCAGTGATCATGATTTGATTAGCACAAGTCGACTCCTAATATATGTAGGATAGTCGTAGCTGAATATTGAGATCTTTTACACCTTTTTATGCAGTTGTTTATACATTTTCTGCATGCCCATTCTTCCATTCAACCTTTTTATGGGACATTGACCATAAGGGCTTAATACTAAATTTTTTTCCCCCCATCTTGTTATCTTGGGTGTGAATCAGTGATCATTAACCAGAGTGACGAATTACCTAAATTCATTGTATATTTGTAAGCATTCCTTTTATCATGTGTGCAATATAACAGCAAAGGCCCAACAGTGACGGAACTCCAAAATATATGGATAGCTGGCATGTAGTGAAGGAAACTGCAAGGTTTGATTCTTTCAACTTTACTATTAGTATTGTGTATGTGATATATTAAATCCACTGTCAATAGTTGCTTTTATCTTTCTGATTAACTTTGGCTAATCTGCAAGTTTAGTGTCAGTTACATCATCCTAACTTGTCTAAATGCTTCATTAAATTTAGTTTAGGAGTTAAACATGGGTACTAGAATTTTCAATTTTTAAAAGGCCTTCCCATTTCTTTTAAACAAAAACCTTTTCAATTGGCTCCTCTCGTGGTGTGGAGTGAGGTGCCTTGCCTTACAGAATCTTCTTTCAAAAATCCTCTTCAATTTTTCAATGCACGTGGATCTTTGACTGTTCATGCGAGGGAAAATTTCCAAGTAGGATTACATGTTGTAATAGAAAGGAAGAATGAGGTGCTTAAGAGGCTGTTGAGATGATAAAGAATATATCAAATAACAATATGGTATAGGAGTGGAGATATGGACTCAGGTTGGAAACACAAAAAGAAACGAACACTTTCTTGTTTCTATTGCAATTTGCAAGTAAGCAGGGCAAACCTGAATGTGCTTTCTAGGCAAACAGTAAATACGTGAGACACAATTATAGAAGCAACGACGGTATACCAGCGTGTGTTCCAGTTCCAGTTAACTTTTTTTTTTTGTTTGTGTTGTGTTTTACAGATACGAAGGCCTTCGAGGGTTTTATAGGGGTCTTACATCCAATATATTAAAGAATGTACCTGCAGCTTCAATAACATTTGTTGTCTACGAAAATGTTCTTAATTTGTTGAGTTTCAGAAGTAATGGCTAAGTTTTGTTCCTAATCAAATTTTAGAACATTTCTCGTCATACTTATATACTACGTGCTATGCAGTATCGCTACTCGATTGCGAAGCCACGCCAATCATTAAAAATGCAGCTTGTGCTGAATAGGTAATCCAGAGATTTTGTTGTGTTTTCGATCGTTCTCGTGAACGTGATGATGCATAAGATAACAATGGGAATATTAGGATATCTGTTCCTTTTTGAGAGCTAGTACCGGTATATTTTGGTTTGAAGTAGTTCTATATTAAAATATCTTATTTATTTAAAACAATTTTAAAGCTCTTTCTATTTTATTTTATTTATAATTTGTGAAGAGAATCTAACATGAAGGTTTTGAAACTTAGTAGCAATTTAATTGAGAATCAAGTATATACATACTAAACTTGTATATATAAGATTGAATTGAACTAAATCGAGGTTTTATTGCCTGGAACATGTAACAAAGACCCATAATGACGAGCTTCCCACGGTAGGTCCAATGTGGACGAAAGGCTTTCATTTAAGTGATTCAGTTTTTGACCATGTATTTGGTGAAATTTTAAAAAGAAAATCTGAAAATTATATAAAAACAAAATCTCCTATTAGTGCAAAGCCACCTTTTCTTCTCTTAGGCTTTGACTTGAGCAAGTTTAGTCAAGTTTTTACTTAATTTGACTCTGAATTCTGCTACTTCAAATCCTAATCGAGCCTAATAATATTCTAGTTGATCTTCCACGAGCATATTTTATATGTACACCACTCTCTCTTTTTTAACTAACATCTTAATTTTATTTTAAATATTAAAGATATCTCATTCTACCATATTTTGTCGCCTTCATGCATTATTTATATTAAATTAAAATTTTAAAAATCTCTTTTATTAGAATAAAATACATGTACATGGGATACAAATTTAAAGGGTCAACATTACCGAAAATAATATATAATATATTTCTAACTAAAATTGATAGATGGTGTATTGTTTTTTGCTTTATGACTTATCCAACTTATATTGGGTTAATAATAATAAAGTTTTTTTAGGTTACTAATAATAATAATAATAATAATAATAATAATAATAATAATAATAATAATAATAATAATAGATTTCCGTTGTTTGGAATCGAGCTTTATTAGAAGAGCTTATCCCGCGTCCTTTCTACCCGGCCATGGCCACACTGCCGCCGGCCGCCGCACATCCCCGGCCATTACATCCCATCCCCACCACCACCACCACCATCACCGCCCCTACCACCATCAACCACATCTGCAAGCAGGGCAACCTGAGGCAGGCCTTCCAAGCCCTCCCCCACCTCCTCCCCACCACCTCCCCCGGCCCCCTCCAGCGCACCCTCGCCTCCCTCCTCGACCTCTGCGCCGCCCGCGCCGCCCTCCCCGAGGGTCGCCAGGTCCACGCCCAAGTCCTCACCTCCCCCCTCCCCCTCGACGCCGACTTCCTCCGCACCAAGCTCGCCTTCTTCTACGCCCGCTGCGGCTCCCTCCCCGACGCCCGACGCCTGTTCGACCAAATCGCCCGCCCCTCCGTCTTCGCCTGGAACGCCATCATCGGCGCCTACTCCGACCAAAGCGGCCGCGATGCGCGTCGCGCGCTCGAGCTGTACTGGGATATGCGGGCGTCGGGCGCGGCGCCGGATGCTTGTAGCGTGGCGCTGGTGGCCAAGGCGTGCGGGGTTGCCAAGGAGGCCGGCGTGGGGAGGGAGGTGCACGGGCTGGCCGTCAAGTCTGGTTTGTGCCGTGTGGTGTTCGTCGCCAATGCGTTGATCGCCATGTACGGCAAGTGCGGCGGGTTTGATGACGCGACGAGGTTGTTTCGTGGCTTGGTTGAGCTCGGTGGTGATGGTGTTCATGACTCGGTTTCTTGGAACTCTGTCATACTTGCGCATTTGCAGAGTGGTCTGTATTTAGACACTTTGGGGCTCTTCAGAGAAATGCAGGAGGGTGGGTTTGGTATGAGTTCATATACTGTTGTTGGTGTGCTACAGGCATGCGGGGAGCTTAGTTTGAGTAAGGTTGGCATGGAGATTCATGCTCGGCTTTTGAAGTCGAATTGGTGCGGTATGTTTGAGGGGAATGCGCTGGTCGTTCTGTACTCTAAATGCGGTAAATTGGATTATGCGGCTCGGTTGTTTTATGAGATAAATGGGAAGGATCATGTTTCGTGGAATTCGATGATTTCAGGTTATCTGCAGAACGGGCTTTACGAGGAAGCTCTGCGTTTGTTTGCTGAGATGCAAGGAGCAGGTCTCCGGCCCGACCAGGTCTCTGTTATGAGTGCTATAAGTGTTTGCGGCCGGTTGATGAGTTTGCAGCGTGGTATGGAGTGCCATGCTTTTGCTGTCAAACATGGATTTGATTGTGATGTGCAGGTGGGGAACACGCTTGTGGACATGTACTGCAAGTGTATGAATGTTGATTATGCGCAGCGGGTTTTCTCTGGGATGCCTTGCAGAGATTTCATTACGTGGACGACGATCTTGGCTGGTTTGGCGCAGAACCATTGCTATCATGAGGCGTTGGAATTGTTCAGGAAGGTGGAGATGGAGGGAATGAAGGCAGACCCAATGATGATAGGCAGCATTTTGCTTGTTTCGAGCGGATTAAAATGTGTTGCTCATGTAAGGGAAATTCACTGTTATGGTCTCAGGCACGGATTGCTCGACACTGTTTTAGTAAACTCTCTCATTGATGTGTATGGGGAGTGTGGCAATGTTGATGCTGCTTATAAGCTCTTTGAACTGATGGATAGTAAAAGTGTCGTTTCATGGACAAGTATGATCTGTTGTTTTGTCAGCAATGGACAGGCGGATGCAGCTCTCCTCTTGTTCCATAATATGGTAAAAGCTGGTGTTCAACCTGACTCTGTTTCAGTTATTAGTGCATTATCAGCTTCTTCTGGCTTATCAGCCTTAAGTAAAGGAAAAGAGCTTCATGGGTTTATGGTGAGGCATTGTTTTGTCATTGATGGATCACTCAGTAGTGCACTTCTTGACATGTATTCAAGATGTGGAGCTTTAAGCATTTCAAGCAAGGTCTTCGACTGGATTGGATGCAAAGATCTTGTTCTGTGGACTAGCATGATTAATGCTTACGGGATGCATGGCCAAGGCCACAAAGCACTTGATCTATATAGACGCATGGAAGAAGTAGGTCTAGTGCCTGATCACATTACCTTCTTGGCAATTCTCTATGCTTGTAGTCACTCGGGCTTAACTGAAGAAGGTAAAAATTACTTGAAAATTATGAAGCACAGATACCAGCTAGAGCCATGGCCTGAACATTATGCTTGTATAGTTGATCTGTTGGGTCGTTCCAATTGCTTAAATGAAGCTTATGAATTCATCATGAATATGCCTACTGCTCCAACGTCTGTTGTGTGGTGTGCACTCCTTGGAGCATGTCAAGTCCACTGTAATTATGAGTTGGGAGAAATCGCTGCGCAAAAGCTTATTGAGTTGGATCCGGAAAACCCTGGAAATTATGTGCTTGTATCGAACTTTTTTGCTGCCAAAGAAAAATGGAAATATGTAGATGCCATTAGACTTAAAATGAAGGAAAAGCAGTTGACAAAGGTTCCTGCTTGTAGTTGGATTGAGGTACAAAACAAGGTTCATTCTTTTATTGTGAGGGACAAATCTCACCCTCAGAGTGCTGAGATATATGATAAACTCAGTGACATTTATGATGTTCTGGACAGAGATGGTGGGTATGTTCCTAACACTAAGTTTGTCCTGCACAATTTGAGTGAAGAAGAAAAGAAAACGATGCTTTATGGACACAGTGAAAGACTTGCTATTGCCTTTGGCCTACTCAATACGTCTAAGGGAACAACCATTCGGATAACCAAAAACCTTCGAGTTTGTGGGGATTGCCATCAGTTTACTAAGTTTGTATCGAAGCTCTATGAGCGAGAAATTGTGGTCAGAGACAGCAACCGATTTCATCAATTTTCAGGTGGAATATGCTCATGTGGAGATTTTTGGTGAGTGGTTCGTCATAGATTAAATATGGGCACATCTGTGAGTGATTTGTACAGCAGATTTGCATCAAATGTGGTCGAACTTGGACATGTTTCTGCAGCTCAGAAGTAGAAACGTGTGTAAAAGCAGCCGCACCTGTGTTATATTGAACGTCATCAGAATCAAGAGCTTGCTTGTTCTATTTGTACTGACCGACCATAACATTCTTGGTTCAAGCTACATTTGAGTTGTGAAAGAGGTCGTTGAGCTTGTGCTTTACGTTGAGCCATGAGCCATTTCTCCACCATGAAGTTTCAGGTGAATATGGGGCACTCTCAAGATTTAGTAACTTATGTAGTTTGAAAGACGTCCTTGGTTGAAATTGTGTTGGAACCCGATGCAAAAGGAAGGAGCTGCTTCCCGAGTCATGAGCGCTCGGGTGGTTGAAATTTTTTTTTTGCTTTACCTGGAAGTGTATGCTCAAGCGCTTCCCGATTTGGGCCCTAAGTACCAGCGACACGAACACGACGCGGGTTACATGGCTTCTCTACGTTTTAGACGGTTTTTCGTGTATTTAAATTATTTATCGTTGCTTTCTTTACAATACAATATAACCAATTTTTGCATAAGGAAGGTTAGAAGAGGATTTTATTTTTAAAGTAAAAAGAGACGAGTTTTATTGTAAACTTTAATTTATAATTCTTCTTTATAAGGCATTTTCTCTTTGTAGTTTTTTTCCTTTGGGGTTTTTTATGTTAATTTTTTGGTATCTTTGTTTTTAATATTTTATTTCTTTGCGTGACGGTTATTATTGACGGTCTACTCGAACAATTAGGATCGGGGCAAGTTGGTTCGATAGGATTTGCTGCATGAAAGGGTTGAATGTATTCTTTAGATCTCTTTTATAGCTCCTTAAGGGTTTTCTCAGAAATTTGACGTTGAGAAGTTTAATGGGAAGAGTAGTTTTGTTGTTTGGTAAGAATAAGTTAAGGATATTCTTGTTAATTAAAATCTCATGAGTATTGTTTGAGGGTAAAAACGTGTAGATATGTTTGATAATGACTAGTTTAATTTAAAAGAGAGGGCGTTGGGTATCATTCTCATACAACTCTTTAATGAAATGCATTACAAGATTTTACATTTAAAGTCTCAATTTGTTTTATAAGCAAAATTAGAGAGGCGGTATATGACATAATCCTTGATTAGGAAGGCCTATCTTGAGAGACAATTGTATTACTTAAGGATGAGTGACTAATTTTTTACAGTCTCATTTATATAAATTTAAGAAATTATGTAATGATTTATTGTGCATTGATGAAAATATTGTAAAGGATGATGAGGCCTACAATCTTATTTACTCTCTAAATTTGGTATATAAACCGGTTACAAAGATTTTGTTGTTTAGTAAGGATTCCATTGAATTTTATGACTTTGTTGCAGCTTTATTGTCTGAGGAATTACAAGAAGGAGATTAACAAGGAGGATAATCTTTAGGTAAATACACAACCAAGGAACAAGGGGAAAGTCTTTTACAAAGGGAGTGGAAGCAAGGGGAAGGCACGCCTAATAAGAGCAAGTTTGTTTGCTATTTTTGTAAGAAGAAAGTCATTTTAAGAAAGACTTCAATAAGAAGAATCAAAATATGGAGAAACAAATGAATGCAAAAGAATTAATCAAACTGGTGTAGCTGATTTAGGTGTTGATGAAGGGGATATACTTAATGTCACATATGATGCAAACAATGATGATGATAGTTTGATTTTAAATTTTGGATGTTCATTTCATAATAAAGAGTGACTACATGATTATCAAGCTTTGGATGAGGATTCAATTCTGATGAGAAATAACTCTACTTATAAGACTGTTGAAATTGGATTTGTGAGAATCAAAATATTTAATAGTGTGATCTGGTCACTGACTGATGTGAGGTATGTTCATTGCCAGAATTGAGAAAAATCTGATTTTGCGGGTTGTTCGAACATTGATGAATGTAGAGTTGCCATGTGAGAGGGAGTTCTCAATGTGACTAAGATGTCGTCATTGATCATAAAGGTTAGAAGAACATGAATTTGTATGTTACTTCTCCAATGTTGACTCTAAGAAGGACACAGAGAGCATGTTGCTTTGACATACGACGTTAGGTCAAATGAATGAGAAGGACATAAATGAACTGTACGATAGGAATTTACTAAAGGGTTTGAAGACATGTTATCTTAAATTCTATAAGTATTGTGTTCTTGATAAGCAAGCAAATGTACAATTTCTATCACTTGCATCTCATGCTAGTAATTTTGTCTTGGACTATATTCATACTGATATATAAGGGCCAATATTTGCGTTAATCTCATGGTGGTGTTGTGTATTTTATTACATTCATAGATGACTTTTTCATGAAGATTTGGATATACTTTATGAAGGATAAAGATGGAGCCTTTTCTATGTTTAAACAGTGGAAGGTGGAAGTTAAAACTCAAATTGGGAAGAAGCTCAAATAATGGAGGTGAGTATAAGTCTAAGGAGTTTATTGATTTTTGTGATAAGTGCAAGCTGAAATTTTATACCACGATACACACCTCAGCAAAATGGTATTTAGAAAGGATGAATAGGACTTTGATAGAGAAGGCAAGGGGTATGAGGCTGAATGTGAGGTTGCCTAAGATATTCTGGGTCGAAGAAGTGAATATGACATGTTGCATCATCAACACTCACCTCATGGTCCACTGAAAGGGAAAACTCACAAGTGTGGCAAGTAAACCGGTTGATAATTCTGATTTGAAAGTCTTTTGTTGTCTATATTTTGTATATACAAGATACACAATGGTCTAAACTAGTCTTCAAGTCAAGAGAATGTGTGTTTAATGGGTTGAAGAAAGGTATGAAGAGTTTTAAATTATGGGATGCAACATCAAAGTAGGTTATAATCAACAGGATTATTATCTTTAATGAGGAGCATATGTTAAAAATTGGTAGGCTAAATGTTGATCCAATTGAGGGTAAGGTTGATAAGGACAGGAATATTGCTTCGATGGAGATAGATGTGGGAAATGCTTCTACAAAATTATCAGTTGAGATGGAGCTTGCAGAACCATCTGAGGAGAAAACATCATCTAGTGGTACTCAGAATGAGGAGCATTTACATACCTATTATTTGGCTAGGGACCAAAAGAGGAGGGAGATACATCCTTTGGTCTGACTCAGGTTTGAGGACGCCATCATTTTTGTTTTAATGGGTGGGGAGTGGTGATCCAACTTCCTATAAGGAAGCCATACATAGCAAGGATTCACGCTAGTGGATGGCAACGATGATGGAAGAACTCGAATCACTTTACAAAAATAAGACTTGGGATTTGGTGGAGCCACCAAAAAGAATGAAGGTAATAGGTTGTAAGTAAGTGTCTTGGAAAAAGGAAGCAATTTTCGAGAAAGGCGTAGAAAAATATAAAGCTCAATTAGTAGCAAAGGGTTATTTTCAATGAAAAATATAAGGCTCAGTTAGTAACAAATGGCTATATTCAGTGAGAGGTGAGGATCATAATGAAATATTCTCACTAGTAGTCAAAAATATAAAAATCAGAGTGATTTTGGCTTTGGAGAAAATGTATGATCTAGAACTGAACCAGTTGGATATGAAAACAACATTTTTTAATGGAGATTTGGAGGATCGAATTTTTATACATTAACCTGATGACTTTAGATAATATGGCAAGGAGCATCTGGTGTGCAAATTAAAAAAATCACTATATGGTTTGAAATAGTCTCCTCGCGAGTGGTATAAAACGTTTGATACTTTTATAATTTAGATTGGGTATATTAGGTCTATGTATGATAGCTATGTTTATTTTAGAGTTCTTGGTGATATATCATATATTTATTTGTTACTGTATGTTGATGATATACTAATTGCTATTAATAGTTTGGTCGAAGTGAATAAACTCATGTATCAGTTGTCAATGAAGTTTGAGATGAAATTTTTAGGTGAGGTGAAGAAAATTTTGGGCATGGAGATTAGATGGGACAGAAAAGCCAAAAAATTGTTGTTGTCATAGGGGCAATATGTGGAAAAGGTTTTGCAAAGGTTTGTCACTGATAACGCTAAAATGGTGTCAATTCCTCTTGCTCAACACTTCAAACTTTCAACAACTATGTCTCTTACAATAGATGGTATGGTAGAAATGTCAAAATTTTCTTATCCACAAGTTGTTGGGTGTTTGATGTATTATATGTTTTGTATAAGGCTGAGCATCGCCTATGCTTTGATTTAACGATTGTGTCTCCTACAACAGATGATGGTATGATAAAAATGTTAAAATCTCCTAATCTACAAATTATTGGGTGTTTGATGTATTCTATGGTTTGTACAAGGCTGTATATCGCTCATGCTTTGATTATAGTTAGTAAGTACATAGCTAACCCAAGAAGTATTGGAATGTTGAGAAATGGATTATGTGGAGTTTGAGTGGTATTGCTAATTATGGAATGATTTATATTCATAAGGACAATAGATTGATTGACTTTGTGGACTCAAATTATTCTAGAGATCTAGATACGAGGAGGTCGACATCAGGTTTGGTATTCACTTTGGGAGGAGGAGCTATTTCCCGGAGGTCTAACTTCAACCGATTGTGGCCTTGTCTACGACAAAGGCCTAATATATAGCTATAGTGGAGTGTGCCAAAGAAGTCATATGGTTATGTGAATTAGTGAATGAATTGGGGTTTCTTAGAATCAAGTAGAGCTGCATTGTGATAATCACAGAGTCATCTATTTGACTAAGAATCAAGTGCCTCATGCAAAGACTAAACACATTGATGTGAGGTATCATAAACTCAGGGAAATTATCCATGATGGTTTGTTTAGCTTGGTGAAGATTTATACTCAGAATAATGTAGCTGATATGTTCCATTGTTTGAGTTTCATTAGAGTGTCTCATTGATAGGTGATGAGGAGTGCAACATATGAGGGCCTGTGGCCGTGCCGGTGAGGTGCGAGTTCCTATTGGTTTTTGGTACGAGGTTGATATTGATGTTAGTTCGAGAATATTGATTATATTTTCTCACTAAGGTGGAGATTGTTGAAACCTTATAGGGAGTGGCTTCCCAAGGCATGAGCACTTGGGCATTTGGGTTTCGGATGCTCAAACACTCAGGTCGTTGAAAATTTTTTTGTACTTAACCAAAAAGTGAAAGCTCGAGCACTCTGAATTTGGACACTCTAGCGCCGGCAAATCAAACACAACTCGGGTTACGTTCTGCACGTTTTGGATGATTTTTTGTGTATTTTAATTACTTTCTTCACAATATAACATCTGTAACCCATTTACATAAGAATGAGGTTTTCAAGTTGCTAGAAGAGAATTTTCTTCCATGACAGAGAGAGAATTTTATTGTAAACTGTAATTTGTAATTTTTCTTTGTAAAGAATTTTCTTTTCGTGGTTTTTTAACTTCATGTTTGGGTTTTTACGTTAATTTTCTGTTATCCTTTGTTCCTGGTGTCCTTGTTTTGAATATTTTATTTTTTGCTTGATTATTGGCAATTATCTTCAACAAATTGTACATAGAATAAAACAGAATTCAATGGTTCTTAAAGAGTCAAGTTAGTGGCATTGTCCTGATTGACATTACCATGAACTAGTTAGAAAGAAAGAATCTGTTGTTCGTGCGTATGATTAGAACATTAACTTGTTTTAAGCCAGATAACTAAACGATATCATCATTTTCCTATAGTTTTATTTGTCCTAAAATGTCCTGCTTTTTGGATGAGGGAAAAAAGGTAGAGTACGATCATATGATCAGGATCTTAGATAACTTTAAGTTTGTATTTTATCATCTCTGTACTTTTTTCCCATGTCACTGTTTCAAGAGAATAAGGCAACCCGGAAAATCGTTTTAGACAGATATTGCAGGCCCAACCATTGAGCTGTAGAAATCCATCTCATCATTCGGCAAGCTTAATCTCCGGCACAGAGGGAGGTAGTATATCCGGTGGCGTAGTTGGAGGAGGCACAATTTCAGGGGGGGTTTGCTGGGACGAACACTGGCGTCTCTGGATTGGGCACCGCATTTGGTGGCTCCTGAGGTGGCACAACGTTTGTCTCCGGCGGCTCTGGTGGCGAAGCCGGCGCAACCTTCGATGGAGAAGGCTCAATATCTGGCTCACTTGGGTTGTCAGGCCACCTCCAGTTGTAGGGTCTGGTGAAGCGGTCATGTTTGTCGGTGGAGAAGGGAAGGTGGGTTTGGTGAGTTTCTTGCATGGCGAGTATGTGGCCAATGGAAGTTGCGGCGAGATGGATACATTTTTGGAGGAGATTGGGATGCGTGGGAAAGTTAGACATGTCTTCCTCCTTCGACCTAGAGCAATGGCAACTAAAATATCAACTGTACATGTTCATGATCTTTGGTTTATTCTGTTAATTGCAAGATAACCATGCAGAGGGAGGGAAGACAAGTGTCGCTGCATGGCAACAAACGGAGGTTCCACGTACGGAGAAGGTATGAAATTCTTATTTTGGAAACAAATAAAGCCCTTGAGATTCTCGCTATTTAATTATTTGTTAAATTTCCCTTTAGAAGAATGCATATTGTAGACCTGAAAAATGGATTATTTTTAGGGCAAAGAAACTATTGTAATAACATTAAAATTGAGCTTTTTATTATAAAAGAGAAAAAAAATTAATATTATATATACTAAAAAAATCAGGTCTAATAATTTAAAATAAAAATATAAATTGTTTAAAATATTCCTAAAATTAAATTTCTCAATTAAAAGAAATAACTAGAAATAACTAGGACAACTGCTGTCGTTATAGTCCGGCTACCTTCCACCTTGAGTTGCCAAATCTTGACATCACCATATTTGGCCGCCCAGCCCCACTTTGGGATGGCCAAACGGTGAAGTTTTTTTTTTCTTAAATATTAATCTAAAAAAAATCCTGTTATTATTAAAAAAATTTACCCTCCTAGTAATTAATTTTGATAAATTTCTCTCCTCTTGAAGCTCTTGAAAATTTGTGGCCTAAATTGCGGAAATATTTTTTATCAAAACTGTCGAAGTAAAAATCCTTGGAATATTTCTGGAGGAATTAATTCTATCCTTAGGCGTCATTACATAAATACTGACAATTTCTTGGAAATCCGGATGTTCTCACTCCTCTAACAAATATATTTGCTTTTTTATATTTCCTTCTGTTCAATATTTCTAAGTATAATTCCTATGCTTCTCCCATATTTGATGGGTATGATTGTAGTAGCTTTCAAGGATGTTTGAAGTGCTTGGAAAAAAAAAAGTAATTATGTTGAAGTGCATAAAAAAAGAAATTATATAGAAAAATTTAGAAAACATGATCAGTTAGTTCCCATACCTTTTTTGATAAAAAAAAGAGCTTGTCTAACCTTTTCTGTCCCATTAATTAATAGCAGGAAAATGCATTCCCTGTACGTATTGCTCTCTGACCTTCAAGGTTATGAGTCGAAGTACTTACCATGCGTTGGAGAGGAGGCTAGACGCAATTTTGAAACTCTGCTAAAGAAGTGGAATTTGAGAGTAAAAACAAGTGCATGCATTTGTTGTACAAGATACAAACCCAAAACTAAAAGCGTTTATTTATATAATATCAAACTAACATGATCGATCCATCATATTAGTGACGAATAATTACAATTGGGTCTGGCCATGGTCCAGGGGGATCGGGATGGTCAATTTCCGGTGGCTTTGGAGGAGAAATTTCAATCTCCGGCAACCTGCCGGGATCCTTGGACGGGTTCGTCGGTATTTCTGGCAGGGTAATCAGCTTGGAAGGAGTTTCAATCTCCAGTGCCCGACCTGCATCCTTCGACGGGCTCGTGTGGATCACCGGCGAGGTGACGAACAGCCTCACTCCGGCAGGATACTTGCACCAGATCGTCTCGGGCTTAGGTGGGATAGAAACTGGCATTGGGTGTGGAACCTTGCGTTTGCATGGACAGATTTGTGAGGTGTACAAGGAAGCTAATCTCGAGGAATCGGAGGGACATGGTGGAGAACGCCACGGTCTCCACGCTTGGGAGCAGTGGCGAAGGCTCGTCTAGAAGACGATCACATTTGGCAATGTATGAGCCATTTTGGCGCCATGCAGACTACACAATCTACACGTAGAGCTTTCCCCTATTTTTCTTTATATAAAAAAAACTTTAATTTTTCTCAAAATATCAAAAAAAAAAACTAAGAAGAACAATTCTACATCATTCCTAGTCAATGTTATTTTAATAAATTCTGATTAAAGACATAAATAGTATCGTATCATGATCCCTTTACCAAACAAAACAACAAATAGGTTGATACTCTTAACAGGTAAAAACAACGAATATATTGATACTTACAATGCCATCCATAGCTCTTGCACTGGTTGTTATAGTAAGAAATGTCGGTGTCTTGTATATTCATATACTCAAGAATCTAACAACGGTTGTTCTAGTACATCGGTATGAATCCAATTATTTCACCATCCCAGCTGCTCATGCATTGTGTTTGACGTCAAAATGATAAATCATACCTGCACGAAGATACAAACTAGGCACCTTCCAGCCTAATTAAACTCCCATGCATGCAGCATACAACCTAGTCATTCAGAACAACCCACAATGGCACAGCCTGCACCACCGCCGCCGTTCTTTCACCTACCGGCCAACCTCGCCCCGACGGAGGCGAGCCCGGAGTGGCTGAACAAGGCCGACAATGCGTGGCAGCTGGTGGCGGCGACGCTGGTTGGGATGCAGAGCGTCCCTGGCCTTGTCATCCTCTACGGCTCCATCGTCAAGAAGAAATGGGCCGTCAACTCTGCCTTCATGGCCCTCTACGCCTTCGCCGCTGTCCTCGTCGTTTGGGTCGGATGGGGCTACCGCATGTCCTTCGGCGACCCCATGCTCCCCTTCCTGGGCTTCCCCGACGTCGCCCTCTCCGAGAAGTTCCTCCTCGGCCCCGCCTTCGTCGGCGCCTTCCCCTCCGCCACCATGGTATTCTTCCAGTTCGTTTTCGCGGCGTTAACAATGATCTTGATCGCCGGGGCGCTGCTGGGGAGGATGAATTTCAAGGCATGGATGTTGTTCGTGCCGTTGTGGTTGACCTTCTCTTACACTATAGGAGCGTTTAGTCTGTGGTCGCCGAAGGGGTTCTTGATGAAGGCAGGTGTGATAGATTACTCTGGTGGCTATGTGGTTCATCTCTCCTCTGGTGTTGCTGGCTTCATTGCTGCCTATTGGGTGAGTGTTCTGTAATTTTAAAATATATTTTACCCAAAAAACTCTCATTTATTTTATTTTATAATTTCTCAAATCAAATTTTATAGTTGACCATCTATTTATAATTTTTATGATCGTTTTCCATAACAAGTAATAAAACTTATGAAAATATATTATTTTTAAGTTTTAATTAAAATAATATATGTATATATATTTTATATAACATTTCTTTTATTTAATTTAAAAAATAATAAAAATGACTCTGAATTAGTTTGAAATCGGCATCGAGACAACTCCACTCTATATATAACATGTTTAGTCGAATCCTAATTCTAAAATTTTAAATTATGATATATA
>JAVDBV010047832.1:0-15702 GCA_032619315.1 Piper longum
CCCAGCCCATTTTCTCACCTGGGTTGGTTCAACCCTTTCAGTTTGGTCTGGTTTAGTTCGGTTCGGTCCGGTTCGGTTCAGTTCGGCTCATTTTCGGACTATTTTTCATCCGTTCGTGCACCGTTTTCAGTAATTCAAGAACTTCTATATTAATATGGATTCATATTCACATGATTTAGTATGATTGGATGTTATGATGATTTTTATTTATTTATTTATTTATTTATTTATTCATTATTACGTATTTATTTTTATTTATATGTTTATCATATATGATGAATGATGAATGTTTACATGATTATTTGTTATTATTAACATTATATTTACTTATGAATATTAATCTTATTATGTATACAAAATTATATATATTTGTTTATTTATTTATTTGTCAGTTATGTGTTTGTTATTATTTATTTGTATTTAATTATTTATGCTTGTATTGTATGACTATGATATTATTAATATTCATGGTTAATGAGTATTAACTATTTGTTTATTTATTTATTTATTAAATTACTATATATTTATTATTTATTTATTTATATGTTTACTAATACGAGTATAAGTTGATATTAATTGTGTTTACCCATATATTTATATAGTATAATTATATTATTATTTTACGATTAGAGTATGGTTCATATTTATGTATTTATTATTTATCTAATTTTCTATGAGTGCATTTTCTTCTTTATTTATTTGTTTATTATTTATTATTATTAAGTCTCGATTTTTGTGCAACAAGTTTAGTTATAGGTTTGTTAGAACTATTTTCTTTATTAGGATATTTTGATGATATGAGCATACACCCCAAGTATGGAGTCATATAGAGGTGTTAATAATTTTACTTAGTAGTAGGTTTTGGAGTCCGAGCTCGCCGTAGATGTACTGACACACTTGGAGTTTGGACCACAGATCTGTAAGACTCTTCCTCTGTGTTTGACTCCTTGTGTGTAGAGTTTAATCATGTTTTAAACATAGGATGACATCGGTGGTGTTTTATCGGATCCTTCCGATGTCGGGCCATTTAACTGTGTTTTCTACACATGTTTAATAAAATTAAAAGGATGAGATCCCTTGTTGGTTTTTGAACTAAGGCTCCAAAAATGTATAATAGAAGCCTATTCCCTAAGCCTATTATATAAGTACGTGCATTTTTTACGGATTTCACGAATAAGAGAATAGGTGGTACAAAGATATGTATGGGCTATAATAGTACTCCTTCAAACCTTGAGGTAGTGCGGTATACGAGGGTATTGCGTAATGCAACACATTTCCGAAATTTGTGCACTAAATTAATTGTTCCTTTTGCCACTCGAGTATCGTAGCGGGTGATATGGAAGATGTGAGGGTGTAAGTGTTGTATGTATGAATATGATTATGAGCCATGCATGCAAGCTGACACTTGCTTAAGCATGTTTGATTACCGCCTAGTGTGAGGAAATCTTAAAGTTTCATAAGTTTTGGTGGGTAATCAAATTTTCATTTGCCAGTTTGTATTAGTTATTTTTCGGACCAGTAACATTTGTTACTGGCATTTCTCATATAACATATGTAAGTCTTGCAATCTTAAGCCGACTTTGGTGGGAGGATAGATAAATGCTACACAAACTTGTGCTCAGCACAATTATTCAATTTCTTATTTTTATTTATGTTCGATGTATTTCGATGTGTTCTTAATAATGTCTTCCATTCTCATGCCACTAAGTGGGTTGTTTCAATCTATTTTGTCGATCGAGTCGTACCGACCGACAAATTTAAACATTATTCGACTCGATCACAATAGTTCTAATTCGGTTCTTAAGTGAACCGAAATCGGGGTGTTAAAGTTGGTATCAGAGCCATTTCTTGCTCGATTGAGATGTAAGACTTTTGTTTTGATCCAAGTCTGTGTAGCTATCCTTAGCCAAGTTGACATGTATTTTCTTAAGATTTCAAATCATGTACTAAGTCGGACCTGAAGAGTTTATGTTTCAATGTTTCAATATTAACGGTTATGTAAGTTATGAGAAACAAGATTATAATTTTAGTAGATGCCAGCATGGATCTCTTGCCATGATAAGTTTAGATACTCGTCCTTTACATTACCATGCCATAGATTTGGATTACTTAGAGTGTTCACATATTCGGTTAGCTGAAGTTGAGATAAATACTGACCATAAGTACTTGGAGCTCAAATAAGAGTTTGGACATATGACTTTAGATGGACCGCTTCCAGGAGATAGCAGTGGATGAGGATGATTAGCGAGGTGGATCTATAGTCCAATGGAGACTTTACCGCCTCACCTCCCTCTTCTACTAGTGCATGTCTGTTCCAACAGTATTGTTGGCCACTCTTTAACAGATAGTGGCATGAATACAATGAGGATAAGTGAGATTACCTTTGATCGTGGATTTAAACGGTTGATAAGATTTCACTCGATTTGCCAGGGCCGAATCAGTGATGGTTATTCAGAACCGATCAGTGGTTATAAGAGCAGTCACCCCAGATTGAAGGAGATAAGTGTAGGCTCAACATTGGATCACCATAGTATGTGTCACCACTATGATCCAGACCCCACAGGATCAGACACGCATGGTTGGATAATCTGAGCCGAGTTGATCGCAACTACCTTTGATGAGATAAACACATGGAGGAAGACATGTCAGAGACAATAATATGTTCACGAAGTATATGATTAGAATCAGATCTTCAGCACCTGTATAGCACAATCAACGTTCGAGTTGCACAACCACCATCCAAGTAGCACAACTACCATCCAAGTAGCAAAATTGTCATTTGTGATGCACAACCACCGTCCATATATTGTACTACCGCCGACCGAGTGGAGTAATTATTGTGGAAGTAAGGGCTAAGTAGTTACCTCACCCTACAAGAGGACAACTACTTGAGAATGTTCTTAGTATTGCATAGCAACCATTTGTCATAGTTTCAGAGCAAAGTATGGTTCGAGATTGAAGACAAGATATAGCTACGGTAACATCATCAAGGCAGAGGAAAGTTAGGCACACTAGAATTATTTGGATGTGATGACACATGATTGACTTTATCATCCATCTTGCATGCCATTTCCTTTACTTGACATCCTTGGGTCAGATGTGTATTACAAGATAGTGCTAGTGGCAGTCTTATATGAATGCATATGAACAGAATCAAAGAACAAGGCAGTATGACTTTCAGATGGGATGGTCACAGTGGTCAGATTGTTTAGTCAACATGACAGTAGATATATGAGTTATGGTTGGGTATATAGCTCAGATGGTCATGCAGATCGTTAGACATGCAATTTGACCTCAGCCAACAAAAGCAGTTCAACTCGTATTAGAATTTTGGCATAGATGATGGGTTCAGTGAGGAAGTGTCCTTTAGGGAGACCGTGTTTTCCTTGTGCTTCGCCAACACGATTAGGTCCTTCCCTTGAGACATAGGATTGAGGCTTTACCCTGAGTATAAGAGGTACCTTCATGGTACTATTTAAGACTTATAGTGCAGGTAGCCGATAACTAACTAGTCTGGAGGAGACAACTTCACTTAAGCTTGAGAATGACACAGACAGGGACTTCAGTCAGACCGTGCAAATCAGATAGAAGGACACCAGTGTATGCTCATCTTAATTGACAGTTTTGCTTGAGAGTCTACCACAATTGTAGTAGTCATGTGAGTCAAGATTAGTGCTATAAATCAGTATGGGACAACAGGTCACACACCACTGAAGAGCGGATGAAACACGTGTCAAACCTCACTATGAGTTCCCGTAAATTTGAGGGGAGATAATGGTTCTTTAGGTCGTTTGAACCTCATCCGTTTAGAAGTGCGTGACTAGTACAGTATCAAAAACGCATGCCTACTATTAGTTGATTGAACTAGAGTTACTTAGGAGCCGTCTCTTAGACTCGTCGTTGATTAGTTGTTCCATAGGCTGGCCACCTATGGCAGAGTCTAATCATGATGTTCTTTGAGACATGTCCATGGACCTACCCATATTTTTGAGCCATCAAATATCCTATATAGAGTTTTTATAACCATGACGAGTCGCATGATTACCTTTACACCACCACAAATAGAGTGATGTACATACCTAATAAGATTTTCTCATATCAGTGTACTCTCCTTTCACACCTGATGTCAAACCACGTGAGGATGAGACACCTAGTTAGAGTCATAGAGGAGTGAGACTAGTTTTTCATGAGAGGTCCAATTTCTTTCCATGTGACCAGAGATGTCAGACAACACTCAGCCTTCACACAAGTATTTTATACTTACCCTTCTAGATATATTGGTCCTACTATATGTTTTTTAGATGGTTGAGATGAGTGTACATTGACCGATGCATGTGCCATAGACCAGATGCAGACTCCACAGTTCTATGCAAAGTATGTTTTCATACTCCTTGAGACATGCTATACATGTACAAGTGTTCTCGCCATCATTCCATCACAGAGAGCCCCCTTCAGCGGTAGCTAGTGGTTGTATGGATAGTTACGAGAACCATAGTACGCAATAGAGTCATAGCCGCTCTTCTTTTCTATTATGGAATAAACTGAGATATTTGATTTAGGACCGAGTTTGCTAGGACCTGGTGAGCAGTCTCATTTCTCTTATAGGGACACCTGAGTGTTTGACATAGACCAGTGGCAATGAACCATACTACTCATTAGCATATACTCTTATATGGTACTAGAGTCCACCATATACTTGTAGGACTAGCAGGACACTCTAGTATAACCGTAGGACTTGGAGCAGAGTGCCCTGAGGGTACACGTAGTTGACATGTAACATTGATGAGGATCAGGGAGACATGGGTAGATGTTAAGCCACATACCTCGCACCGATATAGTTTTCCTAATGTAGTTCAGACTAGTACCTTGTAGTACTATAGAGTACCTACTTGACCACCCAATAGGCTCTTATGGGTGTACCTAAGTTTTTCCTGCCAAGGTCATTGCATTTCAGTCCCCATAGTTTGCAGTGACCCTAGAGCTAGTCTATTGAGATGATTCCAGCATGCATGACATATTTCTCCAGATGATTTGATCACGTATAGTTCGTCTAGCCAAATTACGAAAGAGCTAGAGAGCTTCATCAGATTTTAGAGTTCCAGCATCATGTTGGTCTGTTTGGGCCTTGTGCAGCTAGCTTTTGAAGGAGAACTACCAGTTTGACAATGTGATGCCATGTTCAGTTATGTCCTCGGATCGCAATTTATACGAAAAATTCCGAGGACAAAATTTTATAAGGAGGAGAGGTTATAAAACCCTAGTTTCGGGTAAGGGTTTTACCTGTTTTTAGGTGACCCAATTCAGGTTCGTATCGAGTCAATTGAAGCGAGCTCGAGCTAGAGTAATTTTTGGAATATAAGTATGGGGCCCAGATGGCCATATGAGCATGTTATCGAGGCTGAGTATGCCAGACATGCACATGATAGTTTCAGTTATGATACTGTATATAATGAATTATCAGTGTATACACGAGGTATACATATGATTTTTATAAGTTAGCCAGGATTTTAGGCCTAGATCTAGGCCATTCTAGTGTTTAGCATATGTTTGGTATTTTATGGGTATTTCATTTGCATGTAGCATTGGAATTTTGAATCACTTGATTGTGCCCTTGTGGGCCCATCTTCATTAAGTTCATGGTTCGAGGCCCATTTAACCTTCTTACCTTGTTCCCGCTTATAGAGTATCTTTTACGATTCAAGTCAATTTTGGTTTTGGACGGATTCAATTTGAGCTTTTGGTCCATATAGATATTGCATATACCCATAGGTGGGCCGCACTAGACTACGAGTTGTCGGATGTCTGGATCGTGCCACGTGGCATGATCGGAGCTGTGCACTCAACCTTATAGATTCATGCAATGATTTCTAGTTGTTTTCTCCCATTTTCGGAGTTATTCACTCTTAGCGCTATCACCACTTTGGCTCGCAGCCGGCGAGTCTTTGCCTTGCCCCTAGCCACCGAAATGGCACCCCTATGACCCGCTTCACAGCGGGCTTTCCAGTTGTACCTCTCACGACCACCAGTGCCGCCATAGACGCCGTCAACAATGGAGTTCTTACAACCTGCTTCGACCGCCGCTACTGCTATTCGAGCCATTTTTCGGTGCTGGCAAGCCACCACTAGCCAATCTGACCACCCTGACACCTTCCTCTCATCAAGATATTTATTTTGAAACCACCCACGACCACTGCCGCTGCCATGATAGCCGCCGGTGTGGTCGCCACACCCGGCGATGATCCGCCCCCTTTCATGCTGTTTTCTAGCCAGCCATTGGCTGGACTCCACCGGTTGACACCACCGGCAGCTCTGCCTTCACCCACTCAGTCGATTCCGACCGGCCGCCACCATGGCCGCACCACCGTCGGCATTTTCTGACGACGGGCAAGGCTGCCCTCAATCCGGCCCATTTGCTGGTGATCACGTCTATTGCTTGCGTCGAGTCCAGCTGGCTAGCCAGAGTCTACCAGCCCACAAGCCCATGTCCCTGAGTCCGTCCATCCTGTTTAGGTCCACCTAGCCAACCCAGCCCATTTTCTCGCCAGGGTTAGTTCAGCTCTTTCGGTTTGGTGTGGTTTAGCTTGGTTTAGTCCGGTTCAGCTTATTTTCAGACCGTTTTCGTCCGTTCGTGCACCGTTTACGGTAATTAGAAAACTTCTATATTAGTTTAGATACATATTCACATGATTTAGCATGATTGGATGTTATGACGATTTTTCTTTATTTATTTATTTATTCATTATTATTCATTTATTTTTATTTATATGTTTATCATATATGATGAATGTTTACATGATTATTTATCATTATTAACATTATATTTAATTATGAATATTAGTCTTATTATGTGTACTAAATTCTATTTATTTATTTATTTATTTATTCGTTCTATGTATGTTATTATTTATTTGTATTTAATTATGTATGGTTGTATTGTATGACTAGATATTATTAATATTCATTATTAATGAGTATTAGCTATTTGTTTATTTATTTATTTATGTATTTATTGAATTATTATATATATATATATATATATTTATTTATTTATATGTTTACTAACACGAGTATATGTTGATATTTACTCGTGTTTACCCATAGATTTATATGGTATAATCATATTATTATTTCACGATTAGAGTATTGTTCATGTATACATATTTATTATTTATCTAATTTTCTACGAGTGCATTTTCTTGTTTATTATTTATAATTATTAAATATTGATTTTTGTGCCACATGTTTATTGTTTTCTTTATTAGGATGTACTGATGATATTAGCATACACCACAAGCATGGAGTCATATAGAGGTGTTAATAATTTACTTAGTAGTAGGTTTCGGAGTCCGAGCTCGCCGTAGATGTGCAGATACACTTGGAGTTTGGACCATAGATCCGTAAGACTCTCCCTCTCTATTTGACTCCTTATGTGTAGAATTTAATCGTGTTTTAAACATAGGACGGCATCGACAATGTTTTATCGGATCCTTCCAATGTCGGGCCATTTAACCGTGCTTTCTACACATATTTAATAAAACTAAAAGGATGAGATCCCTTGTTGGTTTTTGAACTAAAGCTCCAAAAATGTATAATAGAAGCCTATTCCCTAAGCCTATTATATAAGTACGTGCATTTTTACGGATTTCACGAATAACAGAATGGGTGGTACAGAGATATATATGAGCTATAATAGTAATCCTTCAAACCTTGAGGTAGTGCGGTGTACGAGGGTACTGCGTAATGCAGCACATTTCCAAAATTTGTGGCACTAAATTAATTGTTCCTTCTGCCACTCGAGTATCGTAGTTGGTGATATGGAAGATGTGAGGGCATAAGTATTGTATGTATGAATATGATTATGAGCCACGCATGCAAATCGATACTTGCTTAAGTATGTTTGCTTACCGCCAAGCGTGAGGCAAGCTTGAAGTTTCATAAGTTTTCGTGAGTTATGGAATTCTTATTTGCCAGTTTGTATTAGTTATTTTTCAGACCAATAACATTCGTTACTGACATTTTTCATATAACATATGTAGGTCTTGTAATCTTGAGTCGACTTAGATGGGATGACGGATAATCCCTATACATCGTAGTTATTCATTTTCTTACTTTTGTTTATATTCGATGTATTTTGACGTGTACTTAATAATGTCTTCCATTTTCATGACACCTAGTGGGTTATTTCGATCTATTTTATCGATCGAGTCGTATTGACCGACAATTTTAAACATGACTCGACTTGATCGCATCATTTCTAATTCGGTTCTTAAGTGAACCAAAATGAGGGTGTTACAAAATATATTTTCCTCTTTTTCTTATCTCACTAAAGAAGAAAATAAGGGGAAATTTCTTTTGCTCATTGGAAAGTATGAGTGGGCCACGTAAGGTAATCATGATTAATTTAAACACAAAATATATTATAAAATATTATTCTTAAAAAATTTATTTTATATATACCAAATTTAGGAAGTTGGCTATTTTAAATTTTCATGTCATTTTTTTTTCATGCTAATCAAATGGGGCCTTTGATATTCAGCATCCACTTCTCTTATTCTTCTGTCATCTAAAAGTTATATTGCTGAAATAAATCTTTTCAAGTTGTTCTTATACACTTCAAATTGCCTTTAAGCAAATTGTTTATATTCTCATATGTATGTATATCATGTTTCATTTAAAATATATCGACCATAAACCATGGCTTTTCCACTATTTTCCCTTTCAAATTTTATTTTTTTCCTACAAATTTTCTTTTCAATATTACAGGTTATATATTTTCTACTATTTTCCCTGAATTTTTATTTTTGATATTTCATCTTCATATTCATATTCAAAGTGAACTTTTTCATTGCATTTAAGATGATTTTTTCATCATCAACAAGATAATATAAGAGAATGCTTCTTGCAAGCATTTTGTTGCATGTGCCAAATATGTTTTCAACGGTGAAATCCTGATAATATTTAAGATATAGCGCTCATCATTGCACCATCTTAGATGTGTTACTATAATTGTGCTTCCATCCATTCGCGGTATAACACAAGGTTTAATATAACAACTATTCAAAACTTTGGCTTGTTTTATCATCATATAATATATGATCCAAAATAAATTGTATTTTTGGTATTGTTTAAAAAAATTTGAAGGGATGTTTATGAAGGCGACCTAGTATGGGTGAGAACTAACTTCAAATGCTTATCCAAAATAGTTAGAAAATAATGTGGAAAGGATTTTAAGTAGAAGTAATCAATAAGCTAATAGGCAAGGCAAGTAATCAAATAGTACTCAAATAATAAAGTGCGTTTGTGAGGCACAATAAGTTCTATACTAAATTGTTACTTGTATTGGTGAAAAAGTCAAATACAAGTAAAAAAGTGACCTAGAATTTGGTACAAGATAACTCCCAATGGTGATCAAGTCAAATACAAGCGAGTTAAGTAAATATGCAAATCAAGTGGTATGAACAAATAGCACAATAAAAAAAAGAGAAACAAAAGGGAAAGGTCACAAAAAGTTTCTTCAAGAAGTTCCCAATTGGTACGCCCTTTGTTTTAGCTCACCAAGTCCTCACGTGAGTAGGTCTTCGTAGCTTTACTAGGCAAATCAACTTGTAACCTTACAAGCAACCAAGATAAGGCTCCTTCATAGACACCCCTTAAGTGCGAAGGAGGCTTTCATTCCAAACACCTTGGAGCCTTTAACAAGTCTTCCTTCCCAAACACCAAGTGTCATGCATTCTATGTCACCAAAGCTACAAACACCCATGAAGCTTTACCACTTTGGAAGCTGCACCTTCTTGAAGTACTTCCTCTCCTCAAGTAAGATGCTTCACACACACCCCCACACCTTTGAAGTTTCAAGATTGTTCAAATACCCTTGAGCTAAGCTCTCCACAAAGCATTCTCCTTGGTACAATTAAAAGCACCTAGAATGAATACAAACTAATAGATAAACCTTTCCTAGTACAAGCTAGTTCTTTTAATTTTGATCCGAGAGAGTCTATTATAAGCAAGGGGTCACAAAGGATAGCAAGAGGCATGTTAACACACTCCCCAAGGCCATATTTATGAATTTTCATACCCTCTCTACAAATAGTAGCCATTGGGGTTGGAATGCCTCTTATTTGTTTCTTACAACGACTAGTTTTGACATTTTTTTAAGAACAATCAGTTGCTGAACGATTGACCGAACACTGACCAACTATCGCTTAACACTAGCCATGTCAGTTTCTGCAGCTAAATGTCTACCGAACTCAAACTTCACCATTCTACTATGAGCTTTCAAACTCAACAATCAATATCCGAAGTTTCACCGAAGATCACCTTCAATAGCCAAACGTGCAAACCAAAGATTGCCGAACTATGAAGCAGCAACTTCTGACTTCTTTCATCGGTTATCAAACCCTTGATTGAAGGATAACCAAATTCTATTTCTTCACAGTTTCTCACTAAGCCCTAGGTGTTCAAAAGCCAAATACATGACCGAAGGTCAGCCAAAGGTTGAAACTTCATCTTCCATAGTCTGAATCTTCTTGCTTTGATTTCCGAAGTCCTAAGTTGGCCGATGTCTCCTCAACTTCAACACTTCAAATGCATTTTGAGTTGATTTTCTCCAAGTTGGTTGCTTGTATTTCCTTGCTCAACCTTAGAGAGTTTAGAGTGTTTCCACATCAAAATAAGGTTCAACATTCTCTCCTTTTTTGAAAGTGATAACTTCTATGTGTTATGAACTCTCTAAGTTGTTGGTGTTAATCCTCATGAAGCATTCCTTTGAGCTTGCCTTGATGATCTTCTCACATTAGGTCTCAAGCTTTTTACTTTGAGTCAATGTATCTTCATTACTCCTTACCTACACAAGAGGTTATTTCAAAACAATGGAAGATATCATGATGGAACGCTATACTCATCATGCTCATGCATTGCAACCTATGACCAACTAGAGATTAGTAACTCTAAGTGACTTAGTCATTCTCATTAATTCATCAAAAAATACATCAAGTTCAAGAGATAACTCTCATAAGCCCCCACTACGAAGATCCTCACTCCTCCTAGACTTATACCTCATAAAACACATCACTCTCCCCCTTTGTCATCTCAAAAAGACAATTAATATATACAAAAGAGAATATACAAAGGAGGGTAGTCTATGTCTCACCATCATCTCCTCCACCCTCGAAAGGGTCATGTGAAGCAAATCGGGATGGTGGTGCTTAGTGGAAAGTGTAGCCATCAAGAGGGAACCTAAAGTGATGTCATGATGGAATGCTATGCTCAAGATGACATGCCATTCACTTGAGCCAAGAGATCATCCCAGGTGGTCCAAATGTTCCTTGATGATGGTGGTGGTGGGGGTTGCATTGCTTCAACTTGTGGTGTCTCCTACTCTTGATGTCTTTGTGCCGTCTCCTCATTATGTATCTCGAGATTGTCCCTAAATTCATCATCATCAACTTCATTTGGGATGGCCTCCTCCCTCAAGGTAGATTCACCTCTGGTCTTCCTCTTCTTGTTCTCCCTTAAGACTAACTTGTTGTAGATTCCATTTTAGTCCACTGTATGAAGGGGAGAGTAGAGGTGATCCTTCACTCCATGTCTAGAAAGGCTTGGAAGAAGAGAACCGAGAGAAGTCTTCCATAGGTAGGCACTCTCTCCTTTGGTTCTAGGACTTGAACATGTGGTTGAAAATTAGAGATGGCAAGTTGATCCTCCTTCCAACAAGTATCCTCCAAAGAATGAAGATGGCATAGGAGGAGAGGTCAGTATGATGGCCTACTTGTGGAAGGATGTTGATGGTCACCAATATACACATGCTATCTTGGTGAGATCCCGGGCTTCATCGAGTTTGTGAGGATAGTTACCGCATTCACCATGGTTCCATCCAAGTCTTCTCACCTAGCTAACTTGGTAAGAAGATGTTCCAAATGGATATTGTCGAAGTAGGATTGTGTCTCCATCATCCGAAACACCTAAGAGTTGTGCAATGTGGCTCGACCTCAAGTGGAAAATATTCTTGTTCACCTTTGCCTTGTTGTATTGTTCACTAACATTCACCAAGGTGTAATAGAATTCTTTAATTTGAGGTAGGCCAATCTTCTTCATCGGAGCTGACAGAGGGAACTTCCCAACTATAGGTTTGTACCAAGCCTTGAAATCCCAGAAGTGGTTCTCTAAGTCTTCGACATCCACTTGATTTTCATAGACTATGATCTCCTTGTCAAAGTTATAAAACACGTGACCCAAGACATGGTTTTATAGTCAGAACTCGTCGGTTCGACTGTTATTTTCAATTGAGTTAATTTTAGAACATGTGTACTGAGCCGAGGCTGGTCACACATAAGAGATGTGAGGGTCATGTGTACCCAAGAATATGATGATAAAATCAGTAAGACAACAATATGTTGAGTTATCAAAATATATGAGAAGTACGCTCAGATTTTTTTTATTTTATTTATTAGATCATAGAATTAGTTTTAAGTCGTTTACCGTATTAGGACGCATTATTTATTAGTTTTGGGTGGGTTAATAGGTTTAGGAACATGTTATTCATGTTAGAACTCAATTATTTTATTTTATGGTATTTTACTGTATTTTATTTTATATTTTTTTGGATGTATTTTGTGATATTGACTTGAGTCGGGAGCGAGTCAAGCATTTATTACGAAATTATCATTGCCATTCTTCTTCTCCACTCTTACTTCATTTGTTTCCCCCATTCTTCTCCCTCTGTTCAGCTGCTCCACCCACCCGTCCATTGGCAACATCCCCACCGACTGCATCGCTGTCGGCCAGTGCTGTCGTCGCCTCACCCCCACTCCCTTCATTCCTCCTCTCCCTACCATCTTTCCACCTTGTTTTCCATCCCTGCCGCACCACTACCAACCACCTTGCATGTGTCACCACCGGCCACCAACTCCGGTGACAACCACATGCACGGCGACCCAAGGCTTCCGCTTTGCATGTGCTGTTGCTGGTCTTTAGTGCCGCCCCTGGCCATGTCCCGTCATCTCTGGCCATCCACGGCCCTCCCTCATCATCGCCAATATCATCCAACCCCATGCCATGGTTGGGGATACCAAAAGCTTCCGCCTTGATGGGTTTACCAGCAGATCTTCCACAGCATGTTGCTCGGTAGCCATCAGTGACCATCATCACTGCCAGCCATGTACTCCCAGCCTAATTTGCCCCCTTCCTCGACCTCTCTACTCCTATCTACTCCTCCTGGAATCCTTCATCCCTCACAGCAGCACCACCTCACGGCATAGTCATCGATTTGCGGTTTTTCCGCCAACAGCCAGCCACCGTTGCTGCCGGCCAATCGTACCTGGCCTGAGTAGTTCCAGTCAGGCTTCATCACATCCTAGCCACTTGTTTCACTCCTAGCCTAGCCTAGTCTTCCCTTGGCCGAACCACAGCCAGTCTGATGGCAGACGCAACCGTTGCCGCCGTCATCATTATCGCCGCTTTCGACAACGACATTAGATATATGTTATTGCCAATTGATTTGGTTTTAGTCCATGATTGTGGATAGCATAGCATGATTAAATTATGATAATTGATTGATGAAAATTTTGTGTTATAGAGAATTAGGGGAAAATGTGAAATTAGGTATTAATTTTATAAACTATGTGACTTGATTAATAATCGAATGTCATGATTGGAAGTGAGTTATTTTGAATAGGAATGCTTTCATGAATAGCATTGATAAAGCTATACATGCAATTTGAAAGTGATTAATGCTATAGTTGACTAAGAATGCATCGACCGAGGTGTAACTAGAAACACTAGATTTGAAATTAGATTTTAATGGAGTCATATTGACAAGTATTGAAGATTAAATTTTCATGTTATGAGGACGGCCATATAATGGTAGTAACAGCTAAATTGTAATTAGGGTGAATATGCGAGCTAGTTATTGTTAGATTTTTTAGTTTGTAATTGTGTGAATTGGATGCCCTACATTGAGATTTTAATGTAATTGATGTTGCATGTTTCATATGAAGTGATGATGAGTAGATGTACTTGGATTTAGTATACAGTTACCAATTACCAAGTTGATATGTGACAAACAGGTAATAAAGGCTAAGTTTTTGTGAGTACTCAAATTATGTTAGTAGCAAAGTGTATTATCTGGTTGCATATGCCTTATTGTGTACTTTGTTTGACTGACTGTGATTTTACATTGCTCTTCATCGCATTTATGCATCACATGATTAGAATAGGCGTTAGTATTTAGTTTTGATTTGTAGGTATAAAGTAGGAGCTCACCACCTAGGCATATGAACATGCTCGGAGCTTCTGCCAAGTCAGTTTAGGACTCGTTCTATTGATTGTCGATCTCTTCTATTGTTGATTTTGATTGTATGTTGTAGGACATGTTAAGTGGTTGATTTATCAGACCCCACTTAACATGGGTCATTTTAGCAAATTAGTTTTCGAGGTTAATAACCCTTCAGGATGAGATCCATTGAGTCTAATTTTTTAAAACAATATCCACCACAAGTTTCCTTCGGGCCTATTTAATAAATCCCTTCTTAGGCCTATATATATAACTTTACCAAATTTTCAGTGAGACGAGAGATGGTGAAACCAACTAGCACGTACCATGAGCAGGTGCACGTGACAGTGATAGTGGGCTTTGGATTAGCGAGAGGGTTATTTCATTCCCGAGGGATCCTAACAACTTTGCGTTTGAGTTTCTCGCACTCAAAGAGCGTGGAGGTTTACGAGTACTATTAAGTACAATGCACATCTGGACTTGTGGTTCAAAGAGTACTGAAGGTGACTGTCTGAGAGTATTCGGCTTTTGTGCTCAAGGCCATGAGAAATATGGAGGAAAGGATAGACACTAAGATATATTGGTACTCCCAAGGGACCAAAAAATAAAATGAGAAAATTCCGAGAGAGGCATCAACATAGGAGTTAGTTCGGGACGCTACCAGATTTACAGCCTGGTGGCTCCTCAGTAAGTGCCCTTTAGAGAGTTCTGATGAAGTATATAAATATTTTTCTTCATATGAGAGTTAGCTCTCATAGCCAGCTTGATATTAGTTATATTTTGAACCATTAACACTTGTTACTCACTTATTTTCATAACATATACAGGTGTGGAATGTGCCAGCCTAGATGGAGGAGCAGTGATGTCTCTTGCACACACATATCAGGCGATAGAGTGGCTAATATTTTTGTTATGATTTTGTTATATTGAAAATGATGTGATGAAATTTAATAAATGATGATGTGCTATGACATGATATTTGCTTCAGTAGTGAATGTCTAATAATGACATGTGAATATATATATATATATATGTGTGTGTGTGTGTGTGTGTGTGTGTGTGTGTGTGTGTGTGTGTGTGTGTGTATGTGTGTTTTAGTAAATATTTTTAGACATTGAATGTGTACAACAAGTATGCCAAGGCCCATAGTGTGATGTGAAATGTGAATAGAATGTACAAGTGGGTTGAGTCCCAAGCTTAAGAATGATTATACATTAGATTAAAATGTTGTGTGAATGAAAATGCGTGAAATAAATACATATATATATATATATATATATATATATATATATGTTTTAGTAATTATGTTTAGACATTGAACGTGTACTACAAGTATGTCAAGACCCATAATGTGATGTGAAATGTGAATAGAAAATGTACAAGTGGGTTGAATCCCAAGCTTAAGAATGATTATACATTAGATTAAAATGTTG
>JAVDBV010047833.1:0-14492 GCA_032619315.1 Piper longum
GAGTTAACTCGGGCGGAATCGGGCTGAATCGGCCGATTCCGGCGCCGATTCGAGGCCGACCGATTCGGCCCCAAAATCGGATCGGCTCGGCGTCGATCCGATTTAAATCGGCCGAGTCCGATCCGACTCGGCCGATTTTCTCATCCATGGTTGTAACCAATATTTAATAAAATATTGATGGGAAAATATATTTTAAAATTTAATAAAATATTTTATTCATAATTGTAAAATATGGTTAAACTCGGTTCAATCCGCTTGAACCAAATATATCATGTGCTACCTAAATATTTGGAATGGTCACAAGTACGATATTTAAAACTATGGGATTTGTGGCCTAGCTCGCAATTAGTGTCCCTTTATTATACCCAATAGATTAAATTAATGTAAAAGCTATTATTATTTTATAGAAAATAATGATAAAATTAAAATCATATTTTTATTCTAAAAAATCTCCAATTTGACTCCACTCTATGGTTTTTGGAGTTAAATTCCCTTAATGATTCTTCGTTGAGAGATTTTACCACGGACTCCCTAAGTCTTCCTGAGTCCTCTTCATAGACTATTAAAATATATTTTTAAAAACAAATTATTCGTCTTTTAATTTAGTTAAATCAATAATTTAAACTAATTTAAATCATATGTTTATCAATTTCAATTGTCAAAGAGCACAATTTATCACAATATGAAATATTTTTCTACTTGTTGGATTCAAGTTCATAACCGCTTTGAAGTTCACTACACTCCATAACCTAGCGAGCTGATTTCGAGTCCCGAATTTTTAAATTATGATAATTTTATAATTTTACTATGTTTAAATTGGCACTTATTATCAAATATAATCAATATGCAAGTACCATTGAAGAATGGAATTCGGTTAACCCAAGAATTGGATCTCAAGTCAAGTTGTATCTATATTGATTAAGGTGCAAGAGTCAAAAGAGAAGACATCTTGAGAATAGAAGACATTATTAATTATACATGAAAATACATTAACTATAATGAAAACATGAAAGAAAACAATGGTGCGATAAGCACAAGTGTGTTTACCATCCATTTGTCCTTCCACGAACAAGACCTATACATAAGATCGAACGACATACATATAGAAGAAGAGCAATGCCAACAACAAATGTCACTGGTCAGGAAGATGACCTATACATAAGATCAAATCGCCTTGGCTCCCGTGCGGTCACCATGAGTGGCTGCATGATCCATGGGATGCGTTTACACGTTAGTCTTTCAAAATTAAGAAAAAAAGTTTGGATGGGAAAAAAATTTGCCGAAAATTTCTTGCTTATAAATAAATATTGCCATGGTGTATGGTTGCCAAAGCCATGGAAATATTAAATTTTTTTTAATATTTTTAATGTTGACATGGTTCAGCTGTTGCAAACACAAGATGACCTATACATAAGATCAAACACACGGTCCTCGAAATTTGATTACGTAGAGAAAAACCACAAGCTTTAAAACATATGATGAACCGGCCTACCTAAGCCCACAAGGTTCCCAATTAGTTTCTACTTGGTAGTGTAATCTTTAGTGACCTAATTAAAAGAAGTTAATAAAATCTATAGAAATTATTAGAGACTTTTATAGATTTTTAGAGACTAGGCGAACTGATTAGATATATTAATGGAAGCGAAACTTAAGCATAGTTGCTAAGAGCACTGTTTAAAGGAAATATTAGAAACAAAAACTAGATATAACTGTTAGATCTTACAACACAAACAGATAATTGGTGCAAGCAAATTGCTAGAAATAAAACTAAAGCAAGAGACCATTATGTCCCAGTTGACCTGCAGGAGAACAAACAGTAAGGCGGGAAAAACACTGGTAGTAAGTTGGTCAATATGTTGGTATAAAAGAATGGCAATAAGTAGATATCTGTGGCAAACTAGTAGTAAAGTTGAAAGAAAACTGACTTGTGCATATGTGTGGACTGCAATCATATGTGATACTACAAAAATAATACCATATTTATATATAGTAAAAACACCTTCTCCTATTGAAAAAAGCCATGGATACAGATTTGTAACTGTGGCGGTTTGTAACTGTGGACTATTACCTGTGTAAAGTACATGGTTTTGACAATCGTGGACAAAATTATAATTTTACGTTGTGGTTTTCAACAGTTGGCAAATATCTTTTAGTCCACGGTTGTCAACTGCAGGATACAGATTTTACTGTGGTGTATAATGTTTTATTATGGTTTTCACCGTGGGCAAAAATCAAAGCATTGAGACGTAGAAAAAAAATGGGCAAAGTGGATGAAATAATGATATCAATCAAAGAAATTGACAAATGGGTAACTTTCATGCGAAGCTGCTTTTAATAATTTCAGCTAGTTTGCTTAGTCATCCTCATCACATCAAGGCCCCAAGGTAAACGTCTTTTATGTGTAGCCTTTATGCACTAGATGATGTTCTACAGACGAAAAACTCCCTTATCGTGCCATTAAATGTGGTTGGATTCATTGAATGATAAGAGAAGTGACACAGAACCCTATAAAAATTTCGTGTTCTTGAAGTGACTGTTATAAATCATCTTCCAAATCTTCTATGTGAGCAAGCCATTGCAGGTTCATGGCTATGGACCTCTGCTTCTTCCTCATTCCTTCTTTTGTGCTACCAGTAGAACTATGGAAGCTACTCATCTAACACCACATGAACTCATTACTCCTATTGAATAATTAAGTAGACTATAATAAATTAAAATCTTATATATAAACTCTAATTAAATTGAAGTATAAATTATAAATGAATGAGAAGTTAAATTATAATAATTCGATTTTTATTTTATTTTTTCAAGCAAGTGAACTGAATTTTTTTAATAGAAAGTTAGAAATTAAGTTTAGTCTCGTTCGAACCCGAGATCATCTACAATGGATGGTATTTTTATTATTATTTTTGTATAAAAAATTAAAAATTAAGGTTAGTCAAGTTTAAAGCCCTATTTATTCAGAGTAAAAGGTATTCTTATTATTGTTTGTTGTTATAATATATTGATTGATTTATTTTTATTGTATATTGATTGATTAAATCTGCTACTTGTAGTCATAGGTGACTATTCTGTTTGCTTTTTAATAATAATTGCAGATTTTGAGACCCTTCCACTCTTTTACATTAATGTACCCTAACTCCTATACCTGTCTCACTAATTACATATCTTAAACCTTCTAGCTAAGAAAATCTCATAGGTCTATCACACAATTAGCTAGTTTTAAGTACCTTGTCGAATAACATATTAAGGCATTGTACAAGAAAATGAGAATAATATTGTCCAAGTTTTCTTTTCTTTTTCTTTGTCAAATCCATTTTTTATTTTTTCACTCTTCATACAGACCCTGACGTTGTCATTCAACTATCAATTTTTTTTATTTTCTTCAAACATTGAACATTCAATCTAAGAAACAACAAATTAATTAACCATTCAATTATTAGTGAACTACCAGGTTATAATATTTACAATCATCTACTTTTAAAAGCTGTATTTAATTTTTGAAGAAGCAGATGTGTCTTGTTATGAAAGATTGATTTTGGACTAAGGAATTACATTTAGTCGTTATATGAAGGGAGGAACTCTTCATAAAAATACTCAACTATATATATATATATATATATATTTTAATAACTACGTTGTTAGTTTGAAATTCTGCATACATTAGTTTGAACAGGGGGTGCATACATTAGTTTGCAGACGATGATTGTAAGGTCAGGCTCTGTAGATGAAAAAAAAAAAATCAAATGAAGCGGTCAGAATTTTACATATCGGACCTTCGAAATCCTTTTTGACAAGATAAGCTCTTATTTGGAGAACAAAAACGAAAACACTGAAACGTAGAACCATCAAAATTCAGCACAAAAAAAATGTGCAAAGAGGATGAAATAATGATATTAATCAAAAAGTAGAGAAATGGGAAACTTTCATGCAAAGAAGCTTTCAATATATTCAGCTAGCTTGCTTAGTCATCCTCATAACATCCGGGCCCCAAGGTAAACGTCTTTCACGTGTAGCCTTCCTGCACTATATGATGTTCAACACACGAAAAACTCCCTTATCGTGACATTAAATGTTGTTTGATTCACTGAATGATAAGTAGAAGACAACCATAGAGCCGTGAAAATAATTGTTCTAGTCATTAATGATAAGAGATGTGAAACACAACTCTATAAAATTTTCGTGTGGTGACATTTATATGAAGAATTTGTGGTCGATAATGTATTGTTTTCTTGTAGTGACTGTTATAAATAACCTTCCAAATCTTCTCTGTGAGCAAGCCATTGCAGGTTCATGGCTATGGACCTCTGCTTTTTCCTCATTCCTTCTTTTCTGCTACCACTAGTACTATGGAAGCTACTCACCAAACACCACAATAACTCATTACTCCCACCGGGCCGCCGGCTCTGCCGATCATCGGCAACCTCCACCAAATAAGCAGCCATCATCCCTCCCTTTCCCTCTATGGTCTTGCTAAAAAATATGGCCCTATCTTCCACCTTCGGCTCGGCCAGGTTCCCACCGTCGTATTCTCCTCGGCCGGGCTAGTAAAACGACTTACCGATGCCCATTATCTTGCTCTCACCAACCGAGCTCACAACTACTCTGCAAAACACCTCGTGTACAACTGCACTGATGTTGCCTTTGCTCCATACGGCCCCTACTGGAGAGGACTTAAGAAAACTCTTCGCTCTTGAACTGTTTAGCTCCAAAAGGGTGCGATCCTTGGCTCATGTTCATCAAGAAGAGGTTGCTCGTTTAGCTCGGCGGATTGGGTCGTTCTATCCCAAACCTGTGAATCTAAGCGAGCAGCTTGGATTCTATACGAATGATGTTATCTGCAAAGCTGCATTTGGCAGGATTTCTCCGAAGGAGGAGATCACTATCATAAGCATGGATTCCAGGTTTGATTGTAAACGGTGCAATTGCGGTTCGAGGAATGATTTATCATAATCGTAGCCCCAATATGCACGATTTACCAATTTTGAATGGGCTGTACAACCACCATTTTTTTGACCAATTTATTTTAATTTAATATCAATTAGGTAAAGTAGTAAAATAGTTTTTTGAAAAATAAATCAGTATAACAGTAATAATACGATCTTACATATACCACTATCATTTCATTATAAAGTCACATCAATCAATTTTATTTGACAATCTTTTACTAGACCTAAAAAAACTTTGTAATCAATTTTTACCATACTAATTTTGGCAGGGTAAAACCTCAATTTTCAAATTCTCAGGATATGTTGAACACATTCCAAATGTTGGTTAGAGATTTCTTCCCGTCGTTGGAATGGATCAATCTCGTCACGGGCATGAGATGGAGACTTCATAGGACTTTCAAACGATTTGATGCGTTTTTTGACAAATTGATCGCAGAGCACCTTGTTCCTGATGGAACAATTTCTAAGTCAAAAGACTTCATTCAAATACTGTTGGCATCACAAAAGAAGAATGAAAGTTCTGATATGTGTCTCACCATGGATAACATCAAGGCTCTCATCTTGGTATGTTTGTTTGATTTCTTTACTCAAGTTTGTCCTACTTTATCAGTTTTCACTTTTCAACGGTTTGAACTCCAAATTATTTATAAACATAAAAAAAGAATCAGAAGTGACAAGAATAAAATCCATTAAATTGATCTAAAACAATCCTATATAATAAATATTTATGCATGAAAATAAGATTCAATCTCATTTCACACTACAAGTCTACAAGTCTAAAGCTAAATACATCACAAACAATAATGATTATTCAACAATATAAATTCATAAAATTAAAATTTAATACAATCTTACTTGATAAGTTCCACTCCAAAAAGAATCAAGTATCCCAATTTACACATTCAAAGACATAAACATCTTATAAAAAAATACATAAATAACTAATAAAATCATGTGATATTGACTTTATAAAACTTAGGAAAGTCTTTGCAATTAGATATGATAAGAAATTGAGTTTAAAAAAAAAATTACATTGCAGGATAAAATTATTAAAGGGTTAAATACAAGCATATACCCAAAAACGTTGCTGGTGGTTGGCGGCAGCTTCGGTGGTCTTCAGTGGAGGAGTGCTTTGGTTTTCAGCGGCGGCAGAGCAATGGTCGATTCAACCGTTTTTGTCGGTCGCTAACCCATTCAAAAAATTGCCTCGGATTGACTGGAATCCGCTAACCCAATTTTTTCCAAAATGAGTGGGGCATTATTTGAAAAGATCTTGTTGCCTGCATCAACATTGTTAATCTTTGCATTAGAAAACTTTTACCGGTGCTCCTTATTTAGCACATCAAGTTATTTTAGGTTTTATAAGTCATTGTTTAAAAACTAGATTTAAACATGGCTCTCGGTAGGCTATGGGCCGGAGCCAAATTGGAGTCGATTAAAAGCCAACGTGGAGCAACTGATAATCTATTTTTAATTGAATAAATAAGAAGTTCTATAAAATTAATATACATTATTCTTTTTAACAATTGAATTTAATAAATATATACATTTTACTACATTATTCTTTGAATTAACGAGTGTAGGAAGTAAGAAACGTCATGGGAGAAAGGACATGGGTATCAGATTCTGACATAGCCAGCATGCATTACTTAAAGGCCGTCATCAAGGAGGTGTTTCGACTACACCCACCTGCACCGCTCCTTCTTCCACAAGAATCCGCCGATGAAATAGAGATGAACGGGTACAAGATCCCTCCAAAAACAAGGTTCTTCTTCAATGTATGGGCCATAGGAAGGGATCCAAATTGCTATAGTGATCCTGAGGAGTTCAGACCTGAGAGATTTCTAGGGAGCTCTGTTGATTACCGGAGACAAGATTTTGAGCTCCTCCCATTTGGGATTGGGAGGAGGATCTGCCCGGCAATCTTGTTCGGGGAGCGGACTGTGACGCTGGCCCTTCCCCAGCTTCTTCATAGCTTTGATTGGGAGCTGCCTAGTGGAGTTGGAGCTAAAGATTTGGATACGACAGAAGTGTTTGGCATTACCATGCTTAGAAAGGAGCACCTGGTTCTCATTGCTAAGCCAATGTTTTCTTAAGCATAATATGTTATGCTTAATTTTGTGTATTTGCATGCTTTTGTAACCATGAATAATGGACACGACACCCATGTAACGTCCGGAAATCATACATAGTGTCATCGATCTAAATAACGTAATGTACCGCCTTGTTGTACTCAGTGAACCATAAACCTTAAAATCTGGTACGCTTAAAGACATTATACCATTTTAGTCCATACTTAGTATTTAAATTTAAAATTTAAAATATACAATTTTATGTTGAAAATTGCGGTATGTTAACCAGTATTTAGTAAAATACTATTGATAACGTATACTTTTAATATTAAATAAGCTATAAAATTTATAATTTTAATATTTATTTGAAACGAGTTCAACCAGATTGAACTAATTATATTCTTCATCAACTATATATTATTCAAGTATAATAAACGATACATTATTTAAAACTATGCATAATAGTCTGTAAAAGAAACACTTATATAAACTCTTAATATAGATATAAAATGAAAAGCTTCTAATTAACAAGAATTCCTAATAAATAATGTATCACTCGGTCTGCAACCAAGTATAGGGTTTCCAATGGGTCTCGTTAAACAAGGTGCCCGATCCGACCCAAAAAATACCCCTTGTATCATATCGGAGTTGGGTCATAAACTTCCAATCCAATAAGAAACTAAACCCAAAATAATTTATGTTTTGTATTAAATTTTGATTTTTATTTATGTATTTTAGTATACATATCCGATATCTTTTTATAATATATTATATTCTATTATAAATAAGAAAAATTATAATAAAATATATAAAATTTATGTACTTTGTACTAAATGTGCATAATATATTTATTATCATCTCAGGTTCAATTCAGGTTAGAATTTTTTCAAACCGGTCAAGGTCGAGTTCAAGTTTAAATCAAAGGAAAATAATTATATGCAAATTCAAGTTTGGGTTCCGTATATAATATCGGGTAGGATCCGGCCATGTAAAACCCACACCGTTCTCGACAAGGTGGTCACCCTAAGTATACTACATACTGCCTTTTGATCCAGTATGATTTAATTTAAACCATTTAAATCAATATTTGATTTTTTAGTAGGAAAATTTTGCAAATCTGGTACTTTGCTGAAAATTCCACTATTTCAATCAATATATTAATAAAATATTGATGACGAAATGCATTTTTAAAATTTAATAAAATATTTAATTTATAATTTTAAAATACGGTTAAACTTGGTTCGATCCGGTTGAACCAAATATACCATGTGGTACCTAAATATTTGGTATCGTCATAGGTATGATATTTAAATCTATGGGATAACCCTTTATTATACCCAATAGATTAAATTAATGTAAAAGCTATTATTATTTTATAGAAAATAAAGATAAATTTAAAACTATTTTTTTATTCTAAAAAATCCCCGAGTTGACTCCGCTTTATGGTCGTCGGAGTTAAACTCCATGAATGATTTTTTATTGAGAGATTTTACAATTGACACCTTCAATCTTCTGAGGCCTCTCCAAAGTCAATTGAAATATATTTTGAAAACAAATTATTTGCCTTTTAATTTCGTTAAATCAATAATTTAAAATAACATAAATCATAGTTTATCAATTTCAATTCTCAAATAGCACTATTTATAACAATATGAAATATTTTTCTACTTGCTGGATTCATCTCCATAACTGCTTTGAAGTCAACTACACTCCATAACCTACCGAGCTGAATCCGAATCCCAAATTTTTAACGAATGATAATTTTATAATTTTACTGTGTTGAAAAAGGCACTTGTTATCAAATATATTCAATATGCAAGTACCAATGATGTGAAGACCCGAAAAAAATAAAAATAAAATAAAATAACATAATAATAATAATAATAAATAAATAGTTGACATGGTAGGATCGGACGTTAAAAAAAAATTAATATTTCCATTTAAATTATTTAACCGTTATGCGGTTAAATATTATATTTTAATCTTTACCCGGTTACCGAGTTAAATGAAATACCGGCGTTAGGGTATTTTTACAAAACCTTAGCCCTTTTTTTTTATATAAATAGAGAGGGGGCGTCATTCTCATATTCTTCTTCCTCTTCCGGAGCCGGCTTCTTCTTCACTTTCATATCTTCCTCTTTGTTCGCGTCATCCATAATTTGTGTTAACGATTCTGCCACTTTGACTCACCACCGGCAAGTCTGTCTCTCGTTCCCAACAACCGGACCAGTACCCCCATGACCACCTCGTGGCCAGCTTTCAAGTCGTAACTCCCACGACTACCGCCTATGGCGGAGTTTTTGGAGTCGGTTTACACCGCCGCCACCACTATTTGAGTCATTTTCCTGCGCTGGCGAGCCACCACTGGCCAGTTCGACCACCCCAATGGCTTATACTCATCTATATCTACATTTTGAGACCACCTATGACCGTTGTCATGGCCGTGATCGCCGCCGGCGACGTCGCCACCGACGACGGTGACAACTCACTGTTTTGTCCCATTTTCGGCCAGGCCATTGCCGGACTCTGCCGATCGTCACCCCCAACACCTCCGCCATCACATCCTCTTTCAATCGCTACCAACGGCGCCACCAGCTGAGCCGCCGTTGACGTTCTTCGGCACGGGAGAGGCGGTGCTGCCGTACCCGATTACCATCGTCTGGTGTTCGGGTTAGTCTGCCCATTTTTATTCGCCCGTTCACGTTCACGTCCACCTAGCCAGCGGAGTCCGCCAGCTGCCAGACCATGTCCAGTTCAGGTCGCCCAGCCAACCCAACCCATTTTCCCGCCGGGTTGGTTCAGACCATTCAGGTTGGTCTTGTTCAACTTGGTTCGGGTTGGTTCAGTTCGTATTCGCCCGTTTCTCGACCGTTTTTGGTAATTCGAAAACCTTTACATTAGTGTACATGCATATTTATATAGTTTAACATGATTAGATGTTTTGATAAATTTCTTTAATTATAATTTTAGTTAATTATTTAATTATTATTATCTTTATTAAATTGTCGGATTGATATAAAGATAGAGATATTAGTCATTTACTTGCATGCATTGTTACGCAAATAAAATTATACTCATGCATAATTTTATGTTCTCATTTAGATAAGGATTGTGGTCGCAAATGCGGGATTATGTACAAGCTAATTAGGTTCATATAATTATTTAAAATGTTGCATTTTTCCTTTTGGGCAGGCTGGCCAGCCTGAGCTCAGATTCGACCACCATGCATCGAGTGCAACTGGGGACAAAGAATTGACTCAGTCCGACACGAACCCCACCATTCAAAATAAATAATAGACACGGTGGCTGGATCCATCGGTCAATAAACGGACACGGTGGCAGGATCCATCGGTTAACAACCGGACATGGTGGCAGGACCCATCAGCCGATAATAGACACAATGGTTGGATCTAACAGTCAACAAACGAACACGGTGGCAGGATTCATCGGTCAACAACCCGACATGGTGGCAAGACCTATCAGCCAATAATAGACATGGTGGCTGGACCCATCTGTCAACAAACAGACACGGTGGCAGGATCCATAGGTCAACAACCGAACATGGTGGCAGGACCCATCAGCCGATAATAGACACGGTGGCTCGATCCACCGGTCAACAAACGGACACGGTGGTAGAATCCATTGGTCAACAACTGGACATGATGGCAGGACCCATCTGCTGATAATAGACACGATGGATGGATCCATCAATCAATAAACAGACATGGTGGCAGGATCCATCGGTCAACAACCGGATATGGTGGCAGGATCCATCAGCCGATAATATACACGGTGGCTAGATCCATCGTCAATAAGCGGGCACGATGGCAGGATCCATCGGTCAACAACCAGACATGGTGGCAGGACCCATCAACCGATAATAGAGACGGTGGCTAGATCCATCGGTCGACCAACGGACATGGTGGCATGAACCATTAGCCGATAATGGACATGTTGGGATGGACCTAATAGCAAGGAATATAGATAGTGAGAGGGACTTTATTGACTTGTTTTATTTAATTATACGGCCTTAGTGTTTTAATCACTAACGCGGAATTGCCTTCGCAGGTTAACAGCTTGGAAACGAGAGCATAAAGGAAGACTGGGTGGTTCTTCTACCAACTCAGGTGGCGAAAGGATAATGTGCGGATTTCCTTTTTTATTTTCTTGTGTTATAAATGTGGCTGTGGGAAGCGGTCTAAAACTGTGGGACAACCCTTTTATGTCTTGTTAGCAACTTAATTTATTTTAATGAGTTAGACTTAATTGCTATAATAGAAATTATATTTTTAGTAACACTCGGCCATGTAGACCCACACTATTGTGAAAAATGGTGGGTCGTTATAGGTGGTATCAGAGCACTGTTTCCCACTAGCTCACATCTTATGACTCAAGTACCTTGTTGAAAAGTCTAGTCATTATCTTTTCCCATTGTTACCTATTACTAATTAATTAACAAATTCATTCGCTAACATAACTAAGTCATCACTTAAAAAGGAAAAAAATCTTTGACTCTTCAGATGGCAGGCACCTGTAGATAGTCAAGCCTATTGGTGCAGTCAGACTCGAACTTGGAGAATGTGTTTGGCCAGATCTTGATGGCCATACAGTGACTGGCGCACGTTTCAGAAAATACAAATTCTGTGGTTCAGAATATGGTTTAGCGGTTACCAAGAATTATAGCAGGGAATGGAGCCTTAAACTCGGCAGTGGGTCCAAGAATCATCCCAGATAGTGATCAAGGGAGTACCGAAGGGAGGGTAGGGTTAGTTGACCCGGGTGAGCGTGGGGAACATCCAAACCCAGTGCCACCGGTAGTCCGACAAGTGGTTCCGCCAGCCGTGGATGATAGTGATCTATACACTGTTGAAAAGTTTCGGAAGAATGGAGCTGAGGTATTCATTGGAGGGATTGACCCAATGAAGGGGGAGAGCTGGATTGACATTACTGAAAAAGCTTTTAGAGCTCTCTTTGTGCTCCACCGCCATGCATGCTTCAGGAGGAAGCATCGTACTGGTGGAAATCCATGGAAAAGACCACCTTCTATCACTGTGATATCTCATCCATCTCATGGGCAAAATTTGTAACAACTTTCAATTGACAGTACTTTCCATAGTCTGTTCTCCAAAAGAAAGCACTAGAATTTGCCACTCTGGCTCAGATTGAAGATTCAGTCCGGGAATATGCCTAGAATTTCTTGCAATTGGAGCAATTTGCACTTGAGATTCTGACAACTGACAAGGTTAGAACTAACAAATTCTTCTAGGTGTTGAAGCCAGAATTGAGGAGTAGGGTCGCTACGGTGCCAAGGGACACTATAACCAAAGTGATTGAGGCAGCCACTACTCATGAATTGGTGTACGACCGTGACCGTTCACAGAAATAGGGGAAGGCTACTATGCAATATAGGAATGCGAACTAGGGTAGTAGCAAAAACCGGTCTACAGAACACCAGCAACAGAACTATGAAAGGGACGTCGATGGGAACCGCAAAAGAAAGTTTCGGGAGAATCCGTATAGACTATGTAGAAATTACAACAAGATGCATTCAGGGCCATGCAACAAGTCTAGTCAGTGCAACAACTATGGTAGGATGGGTCACATGCAAAAGGAGTGTTGTCAGCCCCTGAAGCAACAACGGGAGCAGCCTGAGAAAGAAGAGGCACCAGCTCCTATTCCCTATCCGGCACCTGCAAAACCGGTGGACAAAGGGAAGGTGAAACTTTATGTAGTCAAAATTGAGGACGCTGAGGAGGATGATTACACAGTTCGAGGTAAAATTCTGATTCAAAGTGTTAGTGTGAATGTTTTATTTGACTCGGGTGTACACATTCATTCCTTTCATCCCGATTAATAAAGAGTTTAGGACTCCAAACATTTGCATTAACAAAGACTTATAGAGTCACTACAGCAACTGGAGACAGTGAGGTTAGAACGTTAGGAGTGACTAACCTATCCTTGAATATACAAAGGAAACCCTATGTGTGGAATTTTATTTTGCATGGGGTAAAAGGGTTCGATGTACTGTTGGGAATGGACTGGTTGTCTGCACACCAGGCTTTCCTTGACTGTAAAGGGAAGAGAGTGGTGATAAAACCTTGTAATTATGAAATGGGGGTCATTTTTCAAGGGTCATTGCATGATCCATCTTCTTGTATTGTGTCGATTAGTTAGGCAACCGAGTTGTTCAGTGGGGGTATTCAAGCCTTTTTGGCTAACCTAGTGGAGTCTGAGTCCAAATCCAAAGAGTTGTCCTTCCGGGCATATTCCCAGATGAACTTCCAGGGTAACCTCCTAAGCGGGCAGTCGAGTTTGGCATTGACCTAGCACCTAGAGTAACACCAATCTCTAAAGCACTATACCGCATGGCTCCAGTAGAACTCAAAGAGTTAAAGAGTCAACTAGAAGAGTTGTTGCAGGTAGGTTTCATCCGTCCAAGTACTTCACCTTGGAGAGTTCCTGTTCTTTTTGTAAAGAAGAAGGATGGTTCACTTCGATTGTGTATTGACTATCGCAAGCTCAATCAAGTGACAGTCAAGAATTGGTACCCTTTAGCAAGGATTGATAACTTATTTGATCAGCTTAAAATAGCCGGAGTATTTTCTAAAATAGACTTGCGGTCCGCATAACACCAACTACGAGTGAAGGATTCTGATACACAGAAAACAGCTTTCCGAACTCGATATGGGCATTATGAGTTTCTGGTTATGCCTTTTGGTCTAACAAATGCACTAGCGGCCTTTATGTCACTTATGAACACTGTATTCCACGCATACTCGGACAAGTTTATTATTGTGTTTGTAGATGATATTTTGGTCTATTCAAATAATGAGGAGGACTATGTGAAACACCTGTCCATTGCTCTTCAAGTCCTGATGGAGAATCAACTATTTGCTAAACTATCAAAGTGTGACTTCTGGCTGAAGGAGGTGAATTTCCTCGGACATATTATCTCAAATGCAGGAGTTGCAGTTGATCCATCAAAAGTAGAAGCAGTCACGGATTGGCCACAACCTAAGTCAGTCACCGTTATCCAAAATTTCCTTGGGCTAGCAGGTTACTATCGAAAATTCATTAAAGATTTTTCCTTAGAGGCATCGCTAATGACCAAGCTCACACGCAATGGAGTCAAGTTTAAATGGAGTAGCAAGTGTGAAGAGAGTTTCCAATCATTGAAGAAGAGTCTAACTACTGCACTAGTTTTGACCTTGCCAAATGGCAATGAAGGATTTGTGATTTTTAGTGATGCATCTCTAGTAGGGTTAGAATGCATCCTTATGCAAGGAGGTAAAGTGGTGGCTTATGCCTCTTGCCAATTGAGGATTTATGAGCAAAATTATGCAATCTATGATTTGGAACTGTAACACCCCGACTCGGCTCACCCTTGAACCGACCCGGAAATGCTACCGGCGACCGAACCGTTCGATAATCTACTAGATTCGGTTAAGCCGACCCGGATCTACTCTCGGCG
>JAVDBV010047834.1:0-22393 GCA_032619315.1 Piper longum
CTCTCCACTATAAAATAGACCTTGGAGTATAAAATAAGAATTTCACATTGTTTTATAGCGGAGAGGTGTGTGAGCTGCCGGCTAGAAGTTTGTATATAACTAATGTAATTAGTTTTAAAATGATTTTACTTTCAGTCACATATATTAATTTTATGTTACTTTACCCAATTAATTTCACACACAATGGAACTTCCACTATTATTTAATCTAATAAAACTAATTCAATTATTGATTTCAATTTTAAGCATTTATCATGTTGTTATGATATATACTAGCCACTAATATCAATTATAGAGATTTAATTGTGAAATTTAAGTTCATCATTGCTTGGTTTACCGCCTAAACTTGTTTGGCCAGGTAATGATATTTTTTAGTGCTGAAATTCAACATCATATTGATTTAATGGTAGTTACGAGAAATTAGAGTTAAACCTATATTGTATGTAAAAGAAATAACTAACTCAAATTACTAGTATTAGTAATAACTTCCATAAGAAACATCATTTGCCAACTTCATTTCCGAACTTGTTGCTTTCAAATTCCATATATACCTCAACTAATGGAACAAAGATTAAGTATGGATCAACCACTTGATTCAAACTTTGTGACTTATAAACATTGCAACCCCAGATTAAGAAAACAAAACAAAATGAAGTTTTTTCATTATTTATTTCATAGCTCCCCATTAGTGGACAACTACAGCCTGCCAAAGTGAGCAGTACTGAGATTGAATTGCTTGGCCTGCTCTAACAAACAGTTGTCTGATCAAAGGTGCATCCCATTGGGATCAAAATTGTGCACACATGAGGTAGTTTCTAATTCATCAATTTACTGCTTGGTATGGACAGACCGGATTGGATTATTTATTGAGTTGGACAGAGTCGACATACAAAATTAGATTATTTCTACTCAATTGGGTCCAAACCCAAGATCAATCTGATCACTGTGCACCGTCTGCATACCTTGTACAGTTGCCTGCAAGCGACAAAACAAGAGTTGATGATGATAAGAAAAAAATTGCGGGAAACAAAAAGAAAGGAGAAAAAATATATAAAGAAGAAGGAGGAGGTTATATGAATCGAACGAAGACAAGCGTCTCTATACAAAGTTCCCTATATCTTAAAATTTGATCTCTGACCTTGTTGCACTTCATCTCTTATCCTACATTCATTACTATTACCCATACTGCACTTCGTGTATATATGCTCATGTAGAGCTGGCGCCGATTACCTATACTGGCCTAGATTGTCTACATACAAAGTTCATATAATAGTTTCAAATTTTATTTTTTACTTTAAAACCTCTCCGAGTATGCTCTTCTACTTAAATTCTATAGATGATTCCTCATTAACTGATTTTATAATTAATTTTATTTGATTTCCAACGTCAAGTAGTAAAAGCTATGAAACTTTGTTATTTTTCTTTTAGTTTAAACAAACGAATATTTTAAAGTTATGTAAAGTATATATTTTAGTGCAATATACATTAATTTTATATAATTTTTTTATTTACTGAATAATAGTAAAAAAAATCGGTTGGGAGTCGACTCCACTTTGTTTAACCTACTGAGACAAGTTTGGGTTTCTAATTTTTAAACTATGAAATATCTTCCTAGTCTAAATCATGTTTTAATTCTCCTATAAAAATAACATGAATGTTTAATTATTCTAGTGTTAATCCTATGTGAAGTACCTGCATGGAAAATTAGCTGAGTCTGAAGAGATCGAATATAAAAGCATAGAAATGTTACGCACATGTTTCTGCACTTCTCATGGAACATTATCTTCCATGATTAGCAACAAAATACAAGTACTCGAGAGGGAGTTCATAATTGTTGTTTTAAAGAATTGGAGAAAAGTGGGGGTTTGAGTAATGACTTGGTTGAAATGAAAATGCACTCCTCTGTGTGTTTATCTATGCATTGCTATATATAATTTGACAACTTTGTTCTTTTCACAAATACAGCTCATGCTACCCAGCAAAGAAGATAAAGATTGCATCTGTGTAGTGCAGCTCCTTTATCCCGCTACAAGAAATCTACAACAGATCTTCCAACTTCTCCTCCCTCTTTCTCTCTCTTTCATTTTCAGGTTCCTTCCCTCGCTGCAAGAATACATATTATTCCAATCCAACGTGTTTGGTCTGTAGACTCTGTACATGGGTATTGGCGAGAGCGAATGACTTTGATGGAATGCAGATTAAAAAACAATAGCAAGCAGACTTTGTTGTTGGCCTTTACTTTGCATTATCACTTGGGGCACCTTATCTTCGAACTTTCTCGTCGTTGCAGAGAAGAAAATATAAACAAACACTGTTACTTGCACTAAACGATCGCCACCTTCACTCTCGTTCTTATTGGGAAGTGCAGAGACGGACAATAAGATAAAATGCTGAAGCAACCAATTCTGATGCTCGATGACCACTTCCAATTAATTGTGCTGGTGTGTGATCAATTGGTTGTATATGCTGGTCCCCTACCACCCACCAATCTTGCTTGTTTCCCTGTTTTCACTTGGAAAGATTGAGCAACTTTAGTCTTTTTTTGGTTGCTTTTTTGTTGCATTTGATCTCACAAACAATCTTGCTCTGCACTTCTTTAACTTTTTTTTATCTTGCTTTTGTCTGTCTTTTTATTTGAATTAACGACCAATAATAATCTTCGAATATATTATAAGGTAGGTACTAATTATAATTCTAAATTAATCTCGAACAATGAAAATTATAAATTTATAATCATGTTTTAAATGGTTCTTCTCTTAAATACCTGAATTAGAGGGTAAGAGGGAGTTAATCGCATAATTTTATAATCTAGAATCATTTTTTAATCCATATATGCTAGAGAGGGGAGTCAACTCACAAATTCTTTAAACCAAAATAAAATTTTAAAACTACCCTGTTATTGATCAGCTTGCCGATTAGAGTTTGGGAGACTAGCAGCCAATATTAATGATATTACATCTTTGTCAATTTGTATCCTCTTTTTTCCATCTACTTCCTTTATCTAAGATTTTTGAACTAATTGCTATTTGAAAGATAGCATATAATCTTTCCATGCATGATTTATTATCACCTAAAATTTGAAGTTGAAGGTCTTTATCAAGCTGCCCAAATCAGTGCATCTTCTATCCAGCTGAATAAAAGTACTGGCAAGCTTTTTCCGGCCTTCATCATTTTCTTCTCTTTCATCCGTTTTCTCTTCTTCCCAGGAGTGGTAGAAGGTATTCCCTTTTTTGGTTCCTGATGTCTACCTTCTCCAAATTCTTTGATACAGTCATGGCTGTTTAACTTGTAGTTCAATTTGGTTATGCTAAGAATTCGATGTAGAGAAAAGCTTGAGCCCAAAATCTGGAAGAAATGATTCCGCTCGTGCTAATGTTTATACTTGTTAGTGTTTCATATGTCAAACTTGGCTTATCTAGTATCTACCAGTGTTAGTTGTATCATTTTTTTCCAATAAATTTAAATATTGTATCATACTGGTCGGTCCTTGGTACCCCATATACCCTCTTCAAAGGAAAAGTTTTTAACCACTCCTATTTTTTTCACCCCATTTTGATTGTATCAGTCGGAGCTTGCTTGGACTTCAACTTACCAGGTCAACAAATAGAAAGTTAATTCCATTTTGTAACGAAAAAGGACCCACTAAACACAGTTGAGAAATTTAGTTATCATAACTTCGAAAAATTCACGTGTACAAAATATTGTCTTTCGTTATATCAACTTAAAAATCTAATTAAAATTTAAATAGAAACTCAGTTAGGATAACTCAAAAAACCCACATACATGAAATTAATCTTCCACTATATATTAATTTGAAAAATCAACAAAAACTTATAAAAAAATCGATTCTCATAACTCGAAAACTCGTGTGTACAATATGTTATCTTCCATTATATATTAATTTGAAAACTGAACAAGAACTTATAAGAAACTCGGTTCCCATTATTTGAAAATCCCAAATACATGAAATGTTATCTTCCATTGTATATTAATTTGAAAACATAATAGGAATTAAAGAGAAATTCGGTTGGGGTAATTCGAAAAATCCACATGCACAAAATTTATCTTCTATTATATATTAATTTAAAAACTCAGCAAGAACTTATAGAAAAACTCCGTTCTCATAATACAAAAAATCCACATGTATGAAATTTATCTTCCATAATATATTAATTTAAATTGAGTTTTTAAGTTAATATATAATGGAATATAAAATTTCATGCATGTTAGTTTTTCGAGTTATAGGAACCTAAATTTTTTTATAAGTTCTTGTTAGGTTTTTAAGTTAATATATAATGAAAAATAAATTTCATGCTAGTGAGTTTTTTGAGTTATCCCAACCAAGTTTTTCTTTAAATTCTTATTGAGTTTCAAGTTAATATATAGTGAAAGATAATATTTCGTGCACGTGGTTTTTTTGATTTATTCTAACCGAATTTCTCTTTAAGTTTCTATTGGGTTTTCAAGTTAATATATAATGAAAGATAACATTTCATGCGTATGGGTTTTTTGAGTTAAACGGAGTTTCTTATAAGTTCTTGTTGAGCTATCAAGTTAATATATAATAGAAGATAACAAATCATGAGAATTGAGTTTCTAAGTTATTGTTGGGTTTTCAAGTTAATATTTGATAGAAGATAAATTTCGTGCATTTTGGGTTTTTCGATTTATCCCAACCAAATTTTACTTTAAGTTTAAATTAGATTTTCAAGTTAATATATAATAAAAGATAGCACTTTCTACATTTAAGTTTTTCAAATTATGCCAACCGAATTTTTCAATGAGTATTTAGCGGGTTATTTTTTGTTACAAAACAGAGTTAACTCTCCCATTTCTTGAGATGGTCAATGGAAGTCCAAGTAAGCTCAAGTGGCCCAACCTAAACGAGGTGCAAATGGGGTGAAAAAAAACAGGGCATAGTTAAAAGTTTTCCCTCCTTAAATCGGATCAATTTATATTATTGAACTATTTTAATTCATACCCAATTTCTCAATTTACAACTTTTTCAAAGCCCGGTTTATTATTAAAAACCACGATATTTTACTCATTATTTAATTAAATATTTATTGCAATAATTATTTCAATATCTAAGATAATGTTTTATTTATAATTTTAAAATTTGGTTAAATCCAATTCAACCTAATTAAACAAGACATACTATATTCCAGCAATCCAGTTAACCAATATGACATTTAAAGCTCAATACTCCCATGTAAGATCCATCATAAAGTAGTACACATTATACTGGCACCACCAATTCTATTGGCTATGAGCTAAAATGTGGAAGTACAACTCAACTCTTGCCTCGCAACCTTCGTATCTTGAAATGGTTCTAACAATAAGCTAGCTATTCCGCATGTCCCTCCCTCCCATCCTTGTTTATCTTTGACTCCAGAATCTTGCTTCTTTGTATTGGAGTGACAAATCTTTCAAAACCATTTTACACCATCCTCTTGGCCGGACCGTGGACCACAAATTCGGTAGTTGGTAAACCTCATCTAGATTTGGTCAGAACGCACAGACAGCAAGTTGTTCCCCTCACGGGCTGTAACTACCAGAACAGTTCTTCAAGATAGAGCTCAACCAGGTTATGAAGGAATTGATCCTTTTTTGAATTGAAAATCGATGTACTCTACCATTAATACATAACTAAAAAACATTTAAATTGTTCATGGATCCTTTGCAAATATTACATTATCGAAATATACATTCATATAGATATAGGGCATAGTTGAAGAAAATCATGCTGCCAACTACACGAGTAAAGCTAAAAAAGCAGCTGGCCAATTTGCTCGTATCTTCTACTGATCTAAGATCAACAGTTCAACATATGACCTGTTAAGCCATTTCCGGCTAAGGACAAGGAAACACAATTTATGAATTTAATGAAAAGCCACACTTTGGCATTGTAAAGTGTGATCTTATTTTTCTTTTTCTTTTCTTCTTTTTTTTTCTAGTGAAGTGTTTCTTTCGATCAAAGTATAAAGCCACAAGCTCGAATGATTGAAATTTGTAGGTAGGGCTTCTCACTCTTTCACATTTCCGTTAGAATCACGAGCTTGACTGTTATTAAGAAGCTCATTCAAACTGAACTTAAGAAGATCCTGGTACCTTTTCTCCCACTCATTCAACATTTGCAAAGATCTCTTGGAATCTGCCTTTACTCTTTGCAATTCCATTTCAATAGCAGTAGATGAGCTCTGATTCTGCAAGCGACACACAATAAACGTAAGCAAAAGACATTTCCTAGCATGAAGCAATTATGGGACTGCACAAAAAACTCAGAATTTTAAAATTAATAAACAGTCAAGTTAATATACAGGACAGGGAATGAGATCAAGCAAATGGAACAACCTGAAGTTCTTTGAGTTGAGCTGTCATTACTCGAGATATGATAAATTCACTCCTAAAAGAATCCTGAACAGGATTTAGTAGAACTTTGATAGGTCTTGGCTCTCCATTTTCATCTGCTGAGTCAATATATCTAGCAAGTGGGGGTGGCAAAGAACCTGAAAGCTGCTTTCTGGACCCGGCAACATGTAAATTGTCTGAAGTGTTTTGTTTTGTATGGATTGGCTGTCTGACTATGATGATGTTATTGATTGGACCTGCAAAACAAAAAAGAATCAACCTGTGTTATGATGCCTTCTTAAGCACATTCCTTTAGTAACAGCACACTATTTCATTCACGCATAAAAGGCTATGGAAATTGATTTTATTACAAGGAAGTGAGAACCAAATGGCTGATGATAAAAACCAAATGCAAACAAGAGAGCTAAGAATGTAAAATGTGGGATAATCAGAAACAAACAGCTTGAAATAGCAGAAAGTAAAACACCTTTCGCATGCTTGAAAACACGGAAGGCATGGCGACTTTTTGTGTTCCAGACTCGAATTGTGCCATCCTCTGATCCAGATAACAAGGAAATCCCATCTCTGCTATATGCTAAGCATGTAACAGCCTTACTGTAGAGAAAGAAAGTATGCTTAAAGAAAATAGGTGCAAACAGGAAATACGAGGTAGAAACAATGAAATAAAAGTACTTTTTTAAAGTAACTAAAACCCTGAAAACCAACTCTGGAAATGGAAGAGCAATCCTGATACGGTCTTCAGATTATTCCAAGGCACAAAATGCAAAATTACGAGCTAATCATTATTTCACACGATAAAGATGCAAGAGATCCATTGCAATGAAACCGCACCTAAAGAGCTTGGAATGTAAACACCAAGAGATTCTCAGGGATTCAAAGAAGATAATTTCAATCCCAGCAATTTCTACATTTCAAAGATGGATAAACACGCAGTCTAGCAAAGTAACGCTAACAAGCAAACGATGATAAGTATACAAATAGTGACAAAGAACTTAAAAAGCAACAAAAATAATGCTAATTGTAAGTGTTCTGTCCTGCTATATGAGCAGTATCCTAAGTACATGAAGTTACTCCCGGGCATTTGGCTAACCTAACCAACTAATCTAAATAAGAAGCAACCTGGCCTGGGAAAACTATCATTTACATGTGCAATTCTGCAACAAATGCATACAAAAAACAGATTATTTTTTTGAAACAAAAAAATTAATTAGAAATTGGAGAGTAGGTATGAGGGCTAAGAAGCCCACATAAAAATTTGTTAGTCAAAATGACCCAAACATATATGAGCTTTTACATTTATGCATAGAAACCCCAATCTTGCTGTGACCACTTACTTGCATACATACGCATTGCAGTCAGATTAACAAAAAGTTGAGGTAAAAGTCACAATAAGGTTACTAACAAGAGTCAAAGATTAACATGTAATTAAAAGTTTAAACAAAAAAGGGAGCCCAGGACTACCTGTGATCCGATAAAGAACCAAGAATATGGGACGCATGACTACCGCCTGATAAGCTAACAGCATTAAGAGCAGCAATGTATATTTTACTATCCCTACATCCAGCATAAAAAACATGCTCCCCAGGATCCAGGGCAACTGCATCAACTATTGCTGGAAAGTCAATTGTTCTCAACAGAGTCCCTCTTGTCAAGCTCCAAATCTGAGAATTAAAAATAGATAAAGGAAAACTAAAAAAATGACTGTCACTAAAAATAACAAACAAACAACTTCCTGAATATCTAAACTGGAATGAAATAATCCACGATACAGATCAGATTAAATCCAATAATTCCGCTATATTATATTACATAATACCCAAGAAAAGGTATGAATACATAAGAAATAATATATGAATAATATCGAGAGATTGTAAGCATCAAGACTTGAGAGGGTTCCATGCAGAGTCTCTAGCAACATTTTTTATCCAATATCTGATATACCAAGAACACCAGCTGAAATTACAATAGGCAGAAGCCTGAAACCTCAAGATCAAATCATGAGTTTTAACATAGATTAAGACAATGAGGTAGAACAAGATGATGCAGGGGGAAAGAGAGGACGGACATGGAGATAAACATATTACCACTGCCAACTAGAAGACTAAGATATATCATTTCAACCAACCCTAATGCGCCTCTTTAATGGGACTATTGTAACAAATAACATAAACAAGACCACATCACCTAATGCTCAGCACCTACAAGACTCTTAATGGACCTAATGCCACATGAATAAAATACTCTCCAATAGATAATACTTTAATAAATGGCCCATCCAGGTACAACATAACAGAGTTCTGCTAGAAAGGGCTGACAATCCAACGACCCTATTATCCAAAGTGAACTTTTAGAATTTTCTCGTAATACTAGAAATTCTTCAGGATGAATCAAACAGACCTGCTGCCACATAGAGACCTTTAAATACTAGAAAGAATATAAAAAATTTTCTTCAAGGACCTAATGGACCTAGTACTCAAAATTAAGAATTTTCTCGTGGTGTACTAGAAACGCTAATGGATCCAATGCCACATGAATCCAATACTATCCAATAGCCTAATACTTCTATATATGGCCCATTCAAGTACATAACAGAATTCTGCCATAAAGGGCAGACAATGCAACAAGCCTACTACTCAAAGAATATTTATGAATTTTCCAGTGATACTATAAACTCTTCCAAATCATTCTACATACAATAAGTTGAATAAAGCATGAAGTCAGCGTTTTGCAGTATTTTCTTCTATTGTCAGTGACTCAGCTCCAATACCACTTGGCATATCAAAAGAAATTGGAAAACATATACAAAATATCAAAATTTCAGGACCTCCTTCAATGGTGTTTCTAAAGAAAACATTAACATAAATCAATGGTCGAAGAAAAAAGGGACTTAATCCAACTTAAAAGTTTGTTTATGGATCGCGGTCATAAAGACCTCAATGAGATTCTCTCTCTCTCTCCCTCTCTCTCTCTCTCTCTCTCTCTCTCTCTCTCTCTCTCTCTCCTCTCTCTCGCTCTCGCTCTCACTCTCTCTCTCTTTCTCAGGGAAACCTCATAACATGAACTTGGTAAAATACATTGAAATATAGGCCGTTAACATGCAACTTGTGCTAGAGTAGGGACTGCCCATGCCCTACATCAACCAACTTGATATATCATTAAGTAGAACAAAGTAATGAAGAAGTGATAAAACAAATGCTACAAACCTTACAAGTTCGGTCTAGAGAAGATGATATGACAATGGCATTGCAACCTCCATATCCGGATGTGATCGACGTGACCTTCAAAGTGTGCTTCGCAAAATAAAATTCATGAAGTTCACTTGATTGAGCATCCGTTGACGAGTCAAATACCCTACAACATAAACAAAATCATCATGAATAGCTGAAAACAATGATTATTGGCGGTTTAATAATAAAATCTTACTTGCAAAGGGAGAATACTTTAATGCCTCCATCCTCGGCACCAGATATTAACAATGATTCATCATCGAAAAATTGTAAACATGTAACAGCTTGAAAATGTGCATGCCACTTCTTTATTAATCTACCACTTGCAACCTTAAAAAAGACCCATCGAAGAATTGATAAGGGCTTAGTCATTCTGTAAACAAGTCACGCACATGAAAAATAAGATAAATAGGTAAAAGTAACTTGCCTCCCACAAGTACAAGTGGCCGGATGAACTTCCCCCAACAATAAAAGTTCCATCTGAATTTGCTGCCAGTGGATTGACAGCCTCGGGTAAACTTTTAACCTCAGGTTGTGCCTGGATACAGAATGCAAAAACGAAGGAATAGCCAAAATCTTACTGAAAAAACTGATATTGCGTGTGGATGAATGGTTGAATGAATAATGGATAAATAAATGTAAGACTGCAAACAGGGGATACTATAGTGGTTACCTATTTAGAATGAAGAAATATTCAGGAATGAAGAGACTAGACTATTTTCATAAATGGAAGCTTCTACGTATCTCTAAAAAACAAGCAATAAAATGAAGTCGTCTTGTTCTCCAAATCTCTTCTGTATCATCTACTCCTCTTCTTCTCTGATTCACCTACATCTAATTCCTCCACCATCTCCTCCCGATTTCAACTCCTCCAATTCTTCCCTTCCTTCACAAATGCTCATCTTTTCCATCTATCTCCTCCACATCCGATCCATCTCAAATTATGCTAAAGCGAATATATGGAGCACCACTTGATCGTCTCATTATCTACCAATCACGTTGATGTCCATCAATACATTACTTCATAAAACATTAAGCTATAACAAGCTCAAATCATACAACCAGCATTATCTAAACCAAACCAATGCCGTCAACTAACACTAACATAGGCATACAAAGTCAGAACTACATAGACAACAACGTTCATTGACAGTAAAACCCACCCAAAAAAAGAAAAAAAAAGAGACGATACCTTGTTCCAAGACCAGTAGAGGACGCAACCACAAGTAGGAGAAGAGGATTTTGGTAGTTGGGAGGAGGCAAGGAAACGACGGCCCACGCAGGTGAGGCCATGGGGAGGTGAAGCGCATGAGCGATGCCGGAGAAGCTCGGCGCCGGTGTCTAGGTCCCAGCAGCTGATCCCGGCGTCGACGGGGGACGATGACACCACCACCTCCCCCGTCCCCACCATGGTACGAGCAGAATGGGTTCGAACCGGGCGAGGGCAAGGGTCGGCAGCGGCGATGGGTGGCCGGAAGGGGTCGGGGCGGGATGGTCCCAAAAGGATGTGGAGGATGAGGACGTAGGGTTTTAGAGAGTTAAAAGGTTAACGTCTAGAGGCAACTTACCAAATATACCCATCTCACTCTAACAGGTTATGGAACAAATCCTGACCTTCCCTTGGGGGCATTCTAGACAATATCAAAATTCTACTACCGTCATTTTATTTTCTTGGAATTTGATGGGACAAAAAATTTAAATAATTCAATCAATCAATAAAATTCTATGCAAAAATAAATAAATAAAATTTAATAGTACAGATATAATCTGATCACTTATCAGAAGTATAACTAATAAAAATAAAAGTTTTAACTAATAAAAATAAAAGTTTTAACTAATAAAAAAATTACAAAAATAAAAAATAAATTAAATTATTATACTCTACTTACTCGTTTAATTATTTTGTATATAATTGTTACTGCAGAATGTTAAACTTGTTACTCTTATCTCTTCTTATTTGTAAAAATAAAATTAAAAATCAATAAAAATTAAAAGATTCTACCAATAATAGTATAATAAAATTCAAAAATTAAATCATATTATTAGACCATATATTACATTTAATTATTATAGTATTATTTGGTATACTTTAAACTCATCTACATTATATCTTCTTACCAATAAAAGAAAAATAAAAATTATAAGATTTTCCTAATAAAAAAAGAAAAAAAGAAAAAAAACTTAATTTATTATAATTTATTTTCTTACTTAATTATAATATTATTTGGTGAACACATCTACTTCTTACCTCCTCTTATCTGACAAAACAAGAACTAAAAACTAATAAAAATTAGAAGATTCAATTAATAAAAATATAATAAAAAATCAAATTATTATGCCCTATATTTTCATTCAACTAGAATTTAAAAATATCATCGTTATATAATATGAGGATTTATTTATAAAATTAAAGTCAATCTTCCACATATGTTGCATATTGTAACACCCTAATTCGGCTCGCCAAATTGGAAATGTTATCGACGACCGAACCGTTTACTAAATATACTTAATTCAGTTAAACCAACCCGAATCAACCCTCTGTGTCTCAAGATAGTGATGTAATCATTTAATGTTTGAATGAGATGTTTAGGTTCTAATGTGATTCTATATAAGTCATATGATACGCCAACTATATTTAAAACATCACAACCTTATTAAAAGTTTGAAAAATAGTGATTTTTTAAAATGAAATAGATAGAATCTTTTCCAAAAGTGCAACCACACTTTCAATAACAAAGGTTATATATACATAACAATAAAACATAAAATAATGCTAAACATCATGTCTCGCACACAATATTCATATTATAATCATTTTTATTTTGTTGTGTTTGGTTTCAACCCTATTAGCTTATCTTATTCAGTTCTATTCATAATAATCAAGACATAGATTATATCACAGTTTCACACAACAATTCTTGCAAACATCATATCATTCATCCACAATAAAATGTATATCAAATTTTCACAACACATTATCATTCAAACTTAGTAGGTACATATGTGCAAATTGCATTATTACTTCTCCACAGTCCTCAAAGCGCTTAGTCATTTTGGTTCTCATTTACATATATAATATAAATATATCAGTAACAAGTATTATTGTTCTACAAATAATTAATAATTAAACTAAATAATTAATAATCAAATTGGTATAAGAGAGCTTACTCTCCTGGTAAACGAAATCATTCATATACTTCTTCACTAGAGTCACTCATAAGGGTATTAATTAGGAATCGTCAACTTCAGCTTGAACAACATCTCATTCTAATTCGTCAGATATCTCACCATTTTAAACTATCTCATGTTCGAGAAAATCAATTATCTTAAAACCATCTACATCTTCCGTATAATTTCTAACCCTAAGCACAGAAGAAGTATTCTCAAAAAGGTGTCTTTAGCACCCTTTGAATCTACAATATAGATATGCACTCTATTCGAGTACCCGTAATCCTCCGCATTTTTCTGAATTTGAGGAACTCAAAAATGGAGTTGTCAAGGATCCATCAGGAATGGGATGACTTGCTCAAGAATATAGAGCCCACTTTGACTGGCTTATGATCGCTCGCAACACATACAAGTCAACTTTCCCTTATCTTATATCTCACTTAAAATAAATGAGAAAACTATATACATATAAATATGGATAGAGATTATAATATAGTAGGCTCAAAAGCATAAAAATGTAATATTCGGCTTAAAAATAATTTTACAATAAAAAATATAAAAAAACTACATATTGTCGTTTATTCTTATAACTAATTTTTTATTATTTTTTTAATGTTATCATTATATCCTTAAGAATATTTGACTTTCACCCGTCAACATGGTTGGTATTGGCTCAACACACGTATCATAAAATTGACACAATTTAAATTAACGACCGAATCGATTGGTTTGCTATGACTCAAGTGATGGGTTTTGCACATATGGTAAGGTACTTATTTAGTTATTTATTTGTTAATGAAAAGGAGATCTAAAAAATTGTCTATAAGATTGATCAGCTTATTAAAATACAACAATAAATAAATAAATTATCACAACTTATCTATCTATCTATACTAATGAATTCCTTTTTCTTTGAAAAATAAGTTCAAAAATCCATTGACGGGCTCCGCGTTACACGTTCCATTTTATTTCAATCCATGTCAACCAAAATAATTATAATAATTAAATTAATTTAAATAATATACATTTATTAAACAATTACTATAATGGGTTTACTGTAGCACTGGCTCGGGCTAATCCTGACCATAAGTCTTGACAGGTTTTAATCGAAGTACACATTATACCCTCCAATCCACCCCTGGCTCACCTCTTGAGCCTGCACTCCCTACCGTAATTACAAAACCCAATCGGGACCTTTCTGGTCAATTGATTGGAAGCTTCGAGCCCATTCGGGACGAACGTAGAAGGCGCGCATAGAGCTCCCAGAACCATCACCCCCCTTCTCCCCCCATCCTTATATATCTTCCCTCACTACTTCCCACTTCCGAATCAGATCAATACTTCTGCAAAACGCTCGACCCGAAAAAATTCCTTTACTACTTCCACAGCTAAGGTAGCTAGCGAGCAAGCAATGGACGTGAGAATTTTCGGCTTCGACAACCCCATCCTGTCCACCCTGCACCACCTAATGGACGTGCCGGAGGAGACGGAGAAGTCCTTCAACGCGCCGACGAGGACCTACGTCCGGGACGCCAAGGCCATGGCCGCCACCCCCGCCGACGTGAAGGAGTATCCCAATTCCTACGTCTTCGTCGTGGACATGCCGGGGCTCAAGTCCGGCGACATCAAGGTGCAGGTGGAGGACGATAATGTGCTGGTGATCAGCGGGGAGAGGAAGCGTGAGGAGGAGAAGGAAGGCGCCAAGTACGTGAGGATGGAGCGGCGGGTGGGAAAATTCATGCGAAAGTTCTCGCTGCCGGAGAACGCCGATACGGACGGCGTCTCCGCCGTGTGCCAGGACGGGGTGTTGACCGTGACCGTGAAGAAGCTTCCGCCGCCGGAGCCGAAGAAGCCCAAGTCGATTGAGATCAAGGTCGCTTGAGCCATTGCTTTAGTAATTTGCAGTGTTTGCGAATGGTATGTGTGTGTGTGTATGTGTATACGATGAGGAGACAGAGTGGGCGCTCTGTTTTGTGTCTCTGGTTTAGGTGTGAGTTGTTTTTTTCTTGGAGGAGAATGAGAGAGAACGGTTGATGTTATGAGAATATGAAGTTCTGATTTGTATATGTTTTGGAAGTTATCTGATGAATGAAATCTGGGTTTTCATCTCCTCAATCCCCATTAGAACTCAACATTTAGTATTGCAAAGGAAGTTTTCTGCAGAACAACATGCAGTGTGGGAATGTACGATCGGGCAACGCGATTGTAATTTTTAACTTTGTCAAACAGAAATAATTAAGGCATTAATAACGATTCGTACATGTGAATTTAGAGTTTGGGGTCACTGGTTGAATTTTATTGGGTTTAGTGATTTATATAAGGTTAACGAGAAAATTTTATTTTTTAAATTAAAAAAGGCTGTGAGATAATTTTTTTTTTGGGTTAAAAGGGTATAAGAGACCCGTAATATTTGTTTTACGTCTTTTTTAATGGCTTAAAAATCTAACAGAGTTTGGTTAGTTGGTTAGTGACCCAAAGGCTATAAGGAAGTGGTATAAGAGTTTGATTAGGAGTCTAAAGGACCTAAGAAATTTAAGGGTTATTGATCAATCGGAGTGTTTGCAAACGGTGCGAGTGTATGTATAATAGCGGTGATAAATATGTGCTCTGTTTTGTGTTTCTGGTTTGAAGTGAGTGTTTGCTTGAAGGAGTAAAGAGGAAAAGGTTGATGTCATGGACATACGAGGTTATGGTCGGTAGATGTTTGAAACTTTGGAGGTGAACGAAATTTGGGTATTTTTTGTATTGGGTGATAGAGTTGTTATGATCTGTAGATGTTTAAAGTTTTTTGGTGGATGAAATTTGGGTTTTTCTATTTTCGTTGGCTGGTAGATGGGAATCGTGAGATTTTTTGGCTACAGGATGATTATGCTCTGTAGACATTTGAAATCTGAGAATGCTCTCAAGTTTAATTAGTTATTATACAGTAGCAACTGAAATTCTCTTCCATCAACATTTTCTTATTAGAGCTTTGAATTAGTATTCAACTCCCAAGAAAACGATAAACTTTTGTCCAGAGGAAGAATTCACGAAAACATTGCGACTGCTTAAAGCCAACAAAATACCTATGGAAGACAAATGAAATCATTATACGCTGGACATATCAGATAAGTCACGAGAATTGTAAATCATATTAAACTGCGAAGCAGTCTTTGCATGCATGAAATACACTTAAAATGTAAACACCTACAATGAACAACATCAGCTTGCAACAGGTCTATAATTTTTCACTTTGTAGCCATAACGTACATATCGAAGAACCCTTATTGCAAACTAACAGCTACATAAATTTCTGAAAAAATGGAAATTATAAATCTCAAAAAAAAAAAAACAGAGTTGCAATGACATTACTTCAATTCCATATCGTTAAACATGTTCCGATTGTGTTCAACAAGTTAATCAACAAAAGCCAACCAGCACAAGAAAAACAGTTATATATATGATGAGTTTCTAAATTATCAAGAACGGAACATATATAGGATTGTTCTATAGAATAGAAAATCAAAAGTTAGTAGGAAATGTACAAAAGTAACTCCCTTTTTTCACAAGACCTTAAAAACCTTCCAAATGCTTTAACATCACTGAAGAAATTTAACGCTGGTCCTCGTTACAAACAAAATCAATATCAATGAAGCTGCTTGTACCAATCCATATCGGCAAACCCAGTAGGACCATATACGTGTAAATATTCTACGAAACTATTTATCAGCTGCAAACAAGTTAAAAAAAAATACAATATATGACCAATGTATGCGCTCTTATGGCATTGTTTCAATTAAAATGTTTAGGATTTGTTGGTTAGAGCATTGGACCCCACCCATTGATGGCTATAATTTATGGTGTTGACAAAACTCAATGAGACATTTGAGTAGGTCGAAGAGTTAGAGACTTGAGTGGACATCATAATTAATTAGTCTACATCGATTTGTGAAAACCCTTTTTGAATTCATGTATATAATGGCCATCTTCTCTTGTATATAAATGGGTGGTCATTTACTGTTGAGCATATCTCATCTATTGGCTTAGGAGTTTAGTAATAGAAGTAGTTCTAGTTTTTGTAATCCTTTTCTTTTCATAATAAAAAATAGTTTTTTTATATTATTTTCTTTTTCATTATGGAGTAATCCTTTCTTTCGTTCTAGAGAAGAATTGAACTTAAAATGGTTTAATGAGATTCATTTCATCCTCTTACTCTTTTATTCAATTAAAATGTTTGAATTATCATGTTCTTAACAGTAAGAATAGATTGATCGCCTATTTCTTAGATCATGAGATTTAATTAGATTTTGGGAGAAATTAATTAGATTAGTCATTGATAATTCATCATACGACGAGTCTTGTGACTTGTTAGTTGTTGTGGTCAGGAGATATACAACACCATATGTGATTGTAAGGCAAATGTTAATGCATTATTTTGTTGATTAATAATTGTCACCGGGAAGTAGAAATTGAGACAAAATAATAAAAGAATGAAGGAGCGAGAGCCACCATATAATATATTTATCCTAGTAGACACTCAAAGGGAATAAAAGATAAGAGTAAGATGTGATGAAAGTTAAATTCAGGTTAAGGGAAATTTGACTCTAGAACGAGTTTTATCCATATAACTTTTTCTTTCATTTAAAGTTATTACCTAGATTTAGTTAGGTTACTTGTTTTTATTTTATTTATAATTTATTTTACTTTAATTAATTTAAGGAAATTCATCTCTCTGGGACGATACTTAGATTTATCATTATATTACTTGTATTGACCATGTATACTTGCATGTTATTAAAATTATTCGAACACTCACATCTCACTGTAATATAGTAGGTGCGAATGCATCATGATCTTGATCTGAGTTTTCAAACACAAACCCGAGAGTTATTAGTCTAAAAATTTATACAACTAAATTGCCCATGTGGAGTGGGATATAATAAATCCACCACTCGACACATCCGCTTATTTGTCAAAACAAATCACGATATAATAAGAAGTTCAAACCAGAAGCGAATCCTAAGCGGGATTCGTATAAGCTCCGATCATGTCCACTCATTTAGGTGGTGAGCTCCTATTCTGTACTTGCACATCAAAACTAAAAGCTAACGCCTGCTATGATGCATCCACACATCCTATATCACACTCACATCAAGTCACATCATGATTAACTAAATTACAATGTAATTAATTAGAAACTTATACTTAATTTACCTAATTAGGTCATTAACATTTATTTCAATACAATGCAAATCATAGAAATTCAATTTATTTACAATCAAAATATTTTATCATGTCAATCAATCAAATCCAAGCATGTTGTTATAATAATTATCAATTTAAATTAATTAGGTTGAAGTTTATTATACCTCGTGTTGTCGGTGATAGGTGGCGACTAGGGTTTGTCGCGCAGTTTCGGACTTTAATTTGGCACCCGTTAGCGTTTGAAGTTCTATCGGGTTTGGCTAGAGAAATCTTGTGAAAATTAGGTGATTTTGGGCGGTTTTTTGGCAAAGAGATCGGGGTTTGGGTTTGCACTGGCTCGGTGAGCTCAATTGAACTACGTTGGTGGTGAGGGTGATGGTGGCGGATGCATTCAGTATTTGGGAAAGGCTGTCTGGGTTGAAAGGGGTGGCTATGGGTATCCTAATGCGTCAATCGACCTAAAAATCATTTTGCGATCAAATATATAAAAAATATAACTGCATATTGTCAATACTTTAATAGCTCATTTCTCATCATTTTTTTGAAATTATCATCATATACTAGGGTACACTTAACGTTTATCACTCATAATGGAGGACTACCTTAGCTCAGCATGCAGGTCATGAAGTTGACTATAATCAAACCAACGATTGAACAGACTGGTTATCTAATGTAAAACTTTGACTCAAGTCATGGGTTTTATCATATTCCCTCTTTAGAAAAATTTCGTCCTCAAAATTTTAGCCAATGAGGTTTGAAACTCATCCATAATATGAAAGATCAAGGTCTTGGCTAGAGTACCAACTCGTGAAGTTGGTTGCTCAACTACCATTGGTTCACTGCCCTGTACCCAACATACTAGGGATCGACATGACTTTACTCTCCCACTTCCATTCTAAGGTTTCCAATGACTATAGTATTTCCCTAGACATACATGCTTTGCTTTTACTTGCTGGCACAACAAACATCTAGTGACTGTGTCGTACACCTATCTCTTCATTCTTGGACACCAATAAGTTCGTCAGACATCATGGTACATCTTCACTCCACCTAGCTACAATGTGCATCGCAAAGTGTGAACCTCATGAAGAATCATACTTCGATGTCTGGGATACTTTGGAACATCTGCACAAATAGTTGACATCTCAGTCTAACTAACCCATTTACATCTCTAGCTAATTCCCGATGTGTTCCCTGTTCCAATCACTGACTCAACTGTTTATGTGCCTCTTGTGCAACCCTGATCTATTCAAGCACACTTGGCTAAATGGTTAGTGGTGCCATCATTCCAACCAATTGTCTCTGGCCTGTAGTTTGCTGAGTCATTGACATTAATCCCAATCCTGCTGAGCCTCAAACTGGGTTCCTGCTTAGAACATTTATTGCTACATTTGCTGTACGCTATGTCGATCTTATAGTTTGATAAAAGCTCTAACCATCTTCTCTGTTTGTTGTTTAGATCCTTTTGCATGAAAATGTATTTAAGACTTTGGTGATCAGTGAGGAGTCTAAAAGATGTATCATACAAATAATGCCTCCATATTCTAAGTGTAAATATGACTGTTGTGAGCTCTAGGTCGTGTGTAGAATAGTTACGCTCATGCGCTTTGAGCTGACGAGATGCATCGGCTATAAGCTTATCCTTCTACATCAAAATAAAACATAGACCTACTCTTGAGGCATTTGTGTAGACAACAAAATCTTCATGTCCTTTTAGCAATGTGAGAACAAGTGCCGAAGTCAACTTCTCCTTTAGCGTCCTGAAACTCTGCTCACATTCATTAGTCTATCTGAATTATTCTTCCTTCCTTGTCAGTAGTGTAAGAGGAGCTTCTATAGATGAGAAACTCTATATGAACCGTATGTAGTATTGGGCTAAGCCTAGAATAATCCAAACCTTTGTAGGTGTCTACCACTGTACTACAACTTATATCTTGGCTAGATCTACTGAGAAGCCTACTGTTGAGATGATATGGCCAAGAAAGTTTACCTCTGAAAGCCATAAACTGCACTTTAAAATCTTTCCATACAGCCTGTGCTCTTTCAGTGTTTACAACACTATCCTTAGGTGTTGCTCATGCTCTTCCTTTGATGAAGGGTATACCAATATGTCATCTATAAAGTTGATCACAAACTGGTCCAAATATAGGGTGAACACTTTGTTCATCAAGTCCATAAATGCTGCTAGAGGATTGGTTAATCCAAAAGTCATGACAAACAACTCGTAGTGGCCATTTCTAATCTTTAATGCCATCTTCGGGATGTCTTGTACTCTAATCTTCAAGTGGTAGTATCCTGATCTCCAATCAATCTTCGAGAAGAGGACTGCTGAGCATGGTTTAGCATCATGTAATCGATGCATAAACTCATGATTTTATGCTTCTCCCTCACAAATAGTACTGGCACACCCCATGGAGAGACAGTCAATTTGATGAATCCTTGATCCAAGAGTGTCTGTAACTATCCTTTGAGTTCTTTGATCTCAAGAGGTGCCATTCTGTACAGAGTTCTAGACATAGGTACTATGCCTGACATCAACTCAATGGCGAGATCTAATTCTTTGTCATTTGGAAATACATCAATAAAGTTTCTTACCATTGGAATATGACCAATGTTCAGTATATCCCCTGAACCACATTGCATAGCAAGTACTAATGCTGTCATTAATAGTTCATTGCCTTGGTCTAGCTGTCTTACTGCATTCTGATAGGATATCTATCCTTGTTCTATCTCTTTGCCCTTACCCTAGAAGAAAAAGTTTCACCTTTAGTGGTAGAAAGTCACCATCTTTCTTCGGCAATGTGTCATGACTATTTACTTGGACATTTAGTTCATTCCAACTATCGCATCAAATTCTTGTAGTTTGAACAATATCAAATCATCTACAAAATGTTGTTACTGAATCTCAACAAGGACTTTACCCATACACTAGCCTGTAGCTATCACACTACCAACAGGAGTGGACACTAATAGTGAATATTCTAACTCTTCTATCTTAAATCCAATTTTACTTATGTGTGTGTAGGAAATAAAGGAATGTGTACTACCAAAATGAAATAAGACTCATGTTGGTACAAAGCTTATGAGAAGCGTATCTATCATGACTGTCATGTCCTCCATTGCCTCTACCATTGTGCTATTGTGACTCGAGTCAATGTTTTATATTAGCGAACCAACTGGTTCAACCGTTAGTTTAACCATAGGTTCGAGTAGAGTCAGTTTCATGACCCACGTGCTAAGTCATGGCCAGCCATGCATTATGAGCTATGAAGGTCAAGTGTGCTCAAGTGTATGATGATAACATCTAAAAATGATGAGAAATGAGTTATCAGAGTACATGGCATTATGCAGTTATTTTCTTATGTAATTGATCGTAAAATTATTTTAGGCTAAATAACGCATTAAGACTCGTTATAGAAGAGTTGGGTGGGTTATTAGTTATAGAACATGTCATTTTGATGTTATGGTGTGTGAGTTATATTTTATGAATTTTTTAAAGAATTTATTACGTGTTAGTTATTATTTTTTACTCGAGTCGAAATCGAGTTAACTTTTAACAATGAAATTACCCTCAGAATCCTCCCTCACAACACTTCCCTGAACCCCCTATCCTTGCTGTCGACGCCGCCTCTGATTGCCACACCACCGCCGATCCATGTCACTACTCTGCGGGAGTGCGGCCGAGCAGTCCTGGTCGCCGCCTAGTCTCCACGACACACAGGAGCTGAGCGATCGCGCCACACTCCAATGCCGTTCCACCGCTGACCGACGCCCTCCCACTTGACATAGATGACCATTCCCCCACATAGAGGGCCACCGCCGAGGCCGACTAAGGGCCAATCGGACAAGCAAACCAACCAGGCTAAATAGCTGCCGCCACCGGTTATCATTGCCGCCGATGCTACCCTCATGACCACAGCCATTGTGTCAAACTTGCTGAGCCGGTGCTGACCTATAGCCCTGATTGGCTCATTGGAAAAGTCTCCAGAAAATGCCAGACAGAGCCAAAAAAGTGGCAATTGACGGATTCACTGAAATTTGCCCAATCTTTCATTGGATCTTTTGCCGAATTCATCTAGTTGAACCCGATCAAATTTTGGATGTTGTCGTGTGCCGAATTCGAGTCTCGAACTGCACAACAAATGTAAAACCCGTGATTCGAGTCACAGGTTTTATAGTCGTTAGCCGATCGGTTCAGCCGTCGGTTCGAGTTGAGGGTATTTCAGAACACGCAGAACATGTGATGATAATGAGATGAATGAGCAGAGAATGAGTTATCAGAATGCATGAGAGCATACAGTTGACGATTTTAGATTTTTTTCATTAGTGACCGTAGAAATAGTTTTAGGCCGTTTACCGCGTTAGGACGCGTTATGGGTAATTTTGGTTGGGTTATTAGTTATAGAGCATGTCATTTGGGTGTTATGTGTTTTATTTTATTTT
>JAVDBV010047835.1:0-10319 GCA_032619315.1 Piper longum
GAGGAGTGGAAGGCTGCGAGGTCCATGGAGGAAGGGAAGTGGGGGGCGAGGTGGATGAGGAGGGCGAGGGAGATGAAGAAGGCGCCGCCGAAGAAGAGGGCCTTGTTCCGGCTAAGGTGCCACCCTGCCATTAGCAAGGGGAGGAATAGCACCGCCAACCCGACTACCACCGCCCCCATCACCATCATCATCCTCCCCCTCCCCTTCCTTCCTACGGTAAACACAACAACAGATTGTACCTTTTCCGCTATCACCTTCTCTGCCCGTTGACTATCTGCCTTCAACAATCAGCTGGGTAATATTAGTCCCTCCCACCAATGGCATCTTGAATCAGCGATGATAAGGAAACCGAATCTGGCTGTTTGCTTCGCTGCACAAGCGTTGTTGGTGTTGGTTGAAATGCCGCCGTTCCACTTAGGAGAAAGGTAACATCTTACAGTTGCGTCTGGCATAACAGTCCTCGTTACCCAAGCGGCCAACTCCTTTCACCTCGAGGACGGCCTACAATTCTTTTTAACCTTTCCACGATTTGGCGGCTGTTTTGAACATGCATACATCTTGTCCTGGCGATGTACAGTTTTCACCACTTCCTCTCTTTAACTTCATAAAACTCTTGTTCAAATAGGAAAAGAAAAAAGAAACTTCATAAAACTCTTGATCGGCAACAAACGTCTTTCAAATGACTATTAACAAACGTAATATCACGATACAAATTGTTCATTCACACATAAATACATTTCAAATGACGCAAGACCTCTAGGTAGCTGATATCACACTCTCGGACTCCAAAGAAACGGGTAATCAAGCATATCCTACCTCATCTCCTTCACAAATGGACCAGAACTATTTGCTCAGGAGATGAACATCAAACTTTCTGTACGAGTTCAGCTGCTTATCGCCGAAGCGCAAATCCACAATTAATAATATGGCCCGGAACGCAATATCTTTCTCTCTGTTCTATTGGAGGAAAACAAATTGCAGCATTTCTAATTTCGTTCTGATTGGCCCCCAATGCCGAACTCAGGAGGAAAGCCGAGACGAAGGATAAATGGTGTTGCAAGGACAAGATATTCATCCCTAGCATCTCTGACCACTCTTGTCAATAAATACTTCAAGTAATGTCTCTCCATTAACCAGTTTTGTTGCTGCAACTATCAATTCATAAGACATTCCTTCCTGTAAAACAAACAGGGAAACAAAATGTATTGCTCAATAGATCTTTTATATATGTTACACATCTTGAACAATGCATCACGTACCAGTAATAATCAATAAATAATCATGGTTCCATAAACAGAATTGATAAATCCTTGAGATTTAGGGGATGTCATGGAATTTATACCTAATTTTGTTGCATTTTATGAAAGTAACCAATCAAATCTCTACTTTATTGAATCCAAAAAAACATTACAAACGTCAATAAAAACACTTGATTTTACATACTGATGAGATTAGTACATGCATTCGCATTGAATATTGACAACTACAGACTGCATTCCAAATGTAAGACTCAGTTGAGAAAAGTACCTGAGAGCTCAAGAAACGTAGGGCAGCTATCACTGCAAATGTCACTCCTCCAACAAAAACAACTAGCACTACTAAACGCCGTCCATCACCTATCGTGAAAATGGTTTATTTCAATTCTCTTAGTAAAATAGGAAGAAGATTTTTCAACCACTCCAAGCATCATGTGATACAGCACAATATACAGAATATTATGTACAAACTCTGGTTTATACACGCAAAAACGATCTCGTCAAAACTCATTGCCAGGTCTAAGTAGTAAATGTCTACAACTCAAGTATTCTTAGGAAAAGGGTAAATCAATCACTCTAAATCTGACAACCCAATTACAGAAGTAGCAACAATGAAGACTAAATTTATTAGAACATTTTTCACTTCTTCTTAAACCTTAAATGGTAATTATTAGAAAATATACCTAAAAACTTGTGTAAAATAACTAACACTACTTAATGACATGGAAATTTAAATTTAGGATAAGTTAGCAGACGTACTTAATGCTAACTATCAGAAAAACTTGTGTAAAATAACTAACACTACTTAATGACATGGAAATTCAAATTTAGGATAAGTTAGCAGACGTACTTTCCTATGTTTCCCTGCATCGTATCCTGTGAATAAGATCTTGAATATCCACCCTAGAAAAAGGTCAGAGCCAACAAAAAGTTAAGATACGAGCAAAACAGATCAGAAGCAAAAGGATACACTTACTCTCTTATGTTCAGAATGTGGTCCGGGTAACAGCCTTAAAATTTCTTCTGTAGGGTGCCCGCCGTAAAAGAAACAACCACGTTGCTCCAAGAACATACAAATTGGAGATTGTTTTGATTGAATGCAACCAAAAAAGTTTCAATGAAAGGAAATAAAAAGGTCAAATTTTAAAAGTAACATAAAGGTAATTTGAAACTCCAAGGGCTAGTTCAAAATTAAAGTAATAATACAATGAAGGCCCTGATGAACTTACCATCCTGTCCTGACTGCATGTTGTACAAGCCGAACACTTAGTGGCGCATATCCAGAGAAAACAGATCCAATGTCCTTGGGACGGCCATTGAACAGCAACTGGTGTCAATAGGTGTTCAGGGGAAAGCTAATCATGTAGAGAGGGTACTTGCAGTTCATCAGCATTGACGTTATATGAAATCCGTTACTAAAGTGACCCAAAAGGAGTAGAAAACAAATTTTCAAATCCCAGTGCCTCCTAAAATAGCAACTTTGCTTCCACGTATCAGGTATATTATCAGTTAACAAATAACAGACCCAAGTCAAACACCAAACATGTAATTAATTGTGAAAATTCACAGTAGGAAAACTCGGGCAGAATGATAACATTTTGAGCAACTGCTATGATTTTCCTACTATGCCTTGGGCTCATGAGACGCCTAAATGAGAAGGTTTTAAAAATTTGGATTGAGACACAAAGTTTGTGATACGCACAGCATGACTATGATACTGCATGATCCCCGTGGATAAAGAAAATCTTTTTAGATACTAGAGAATAAAGTCCATCCACTACCGCAAATTAGCTAAAAAAAAATGTAGCATACTTGACAGGGTCAATGTCATCAACAACCAATTGCAGAGCCCGTTTTATCATGAGCCAGTTTGTCTTAAATTCCTGCACAAAATCTTCAAAAACTGAAATCTTAACATCAATAAGCATATTTACAAATAACAAGAGGGTTTTCATCTACACCGGTTTCTTCAGTAATCCAGCCTTGACAAGATTATGCAAAGTTGTAGCATATTCAAATCCATAGCTATGCAATATCTCTCTTCTGTAATGACAAATTTTGTTCATTATAATTTACTATTACAACATCAAGAGCACAAGATACACGCTCTCTTTTGTAGAAGATGGTGCATTCTTAAAATCCATTTACTTGCAAATCAAAGTCCAATTTATTGATCAGTTTCTATTGAGTGTGCGATACTATGATTTTGATGTATGTAAAAAAATATACAAATATAGAAATGCAGGTACCTGATGGAATCAAAAAAATTTTTAGGTAACCCAGGAGATGTGAGAGACAGCAAAACAAGTAAGCGGAGGACTGCACTAATAGGTTCCTGCTTATGAATCATCTCTTCAATGTAATCATAACATCTGCCAAAAAAAAACATTAATGAAACGTTATAATGAACCGGACAATCAGCTCCTTCAAACTTCAATGAGTACAGAAATCCTACTGTTGTTGATACTTGATAGCATAGTATTCAAAAAGCATTTGGGCAGGAAACTCGTGATAATGTTTTTTTGTTCATTCATTTCACCATCTTCATCATCTACACCTAAACTCAACAACAAGGCCCAGCTAGCAGAATGAATTTTGCGCTATATATTAATTGTTCATGCATTTAATTAGTGACTCAATATCATGCAGAAACAAAGTAGTAAATTTCGTGCCACAGGACCTTCCAGTTCCATTTTCCTCTTGAAAGAGGGAAAAATTAGACGAAGTATGAAGCCTTAAGACCATGTTGACCTTATAAGTGAAATACTCCAACACTCAATAGAAATTTATTTGACCGTTCAAAATAGCAACCACGTGATATTTATGCCAGAAAGAGGAAAAATAACCAACATTTTGTTTACCAAAAACATGCAGAAAAAAATTGTAAAGAAAAAGAACATGATTGACAAAAAATTTTGACTAATTGTCAGTTTAACTTGAGGGCATAATTAAGGAACTAGATGAGTGCTTTGCTTTGGTACCAAATTCAAGAATAATGTATTTGGTTCAAAAGCAATATGCCCAATATAATGAAAAAAAAAAACTCTTATCTTCAAGAAAACAACTCATAACGGAAATAACACTCCCTTAAAGGCCTTACACAGTCAAACCTATTAAATTCATATAAAATGATAACTGTTGAAATCTTCAAGTTAAAATATTTAACAAGAAATTCAATCTGTTGAAATATGTGCTTCTTTCTTTTGTTGATACTCAAAGGTACCCATATCTCTGAATAAAAGAAATATTTTTAAAAAAAATCTAAAGAATGCATGAAAACATACAACCAAAAAAACGCATAAAAATTAATACTTAATTAACGCTCTAGATGACCACATGTATAGCTGAAACATAGACCTTCTGTATAAATGGAGTTTCTGGAAAAAACTAACAGACATAATATGACTCCTATCTTTATGACTCTGCTGAACTATTATTAGAGAAACTACAGCTTCTTGTTCCTGCCAGTTATAGCAACTTATAAATTGCTGAAATACAATGCTGAAACCATTCTGATAGGTGAAGGAAACTACAAGATGGAGTCACGTTGAGTTTTAAACAGGGAAACCCTAAAAAATGATCAACTGAATGAGCTCCAAATAGGTAGCTCATGTTGAGGTTGACTACCTGGAACATATTATATAAGAAGACTAACCGCCACCATTTATGGCTGATGCAGTAAAAGCTAAATTAGCTAAAATTAGTTGTTAGAACTCCTTCAGGAGGATCTAAACAATAATTCAAATAGAAATTGATACAAAGACGAGATTGAATGGACAAAAAAAGATCATTCCAAAAAAGAACTTTGATATCATTTCATAAATTCCATTTGACAATGATCAACAAATCTCCTTGTTGACAAATAACATGTATACACACCTAGGTAACTAGGAAGAGATGGCGTGAATCATACTTTCACTGCCCAATTATTTTATAGAGAAGAATCCTTTACAACAGACTCCTAATATCTAGGGATAGGATATACAACAGATTGTAGTTTATATTTAAACTCCTAACCATCTAGGAACTGGCCAACGTGACCAATGCACCAAATAGTGCAACGTACAGATAATATCAGCAACACTTAATATCTCAACACTCCCCCTCAAGCTATGAGTGGAAGAACCCCAAACTAGCTTGGACTGCAGCTCTTCATGTCAGGCTTTTGGCAAAGCTTTTGTGAAAATATCAGCAGTCTGTGTTTTGGTATTTATATGCCTCAAATCAGTGAGCCCATCTTTCACTTTCTCTTATATAGTGACAATCGACCTCAATGTGCTTTGTCCTCTCATAAAACACAGGGTTCTTAGCTATGTGAATAGTTGCTGTGTTGTCACACCATAACCGCATTGGTGTTTTCACCCACGCCAGTTCTGTCAAAGCCTTTGCCATTGTCCAATATTCTGCCTCTGCACCTCATCTTGCTGCCACATTTCGTTTTTTACTCTTCCAAATGGTCATATCACTTCCCACTCATATGCGGTAACCACTCATGGACCAGCTATCATAAACTGAGCCTGCCCAATCTAAGCCTACAAAACCTTGAAGCTGTAATGAGTTGCCACCATCTTGTCTCCTAAACCACATTCCACTAACTGGATATTTCTTTAAGTACCTTAGGATTCTAATGACAGTATTCCAATGCGGTGTCCTTGGCTCCTGCATAAACTGACTTACTACACTTACTGATAAATCAGGTCTAGTAATGGTTAGATAGATCAACTTACCCACTAACCTTCTGTATCTTGTCGGGTCCTGAAGTAGTTCACCATCAGTAGGCTCTAACTTGAAAGAGGTCTCGAGAGGAGTTTCAACTAGCTTAGCTTGCAACAACCCAACTTCACTAAACATATCCAGAACATACTTCTTTTAAAGTAGAAGTATACCTTCATCACTTTTCAGCACTTCAATACCCAAAAAATATTGCAGTCCTAGATCCTTGATTTGGAGCTTAGTTTATAGATCCAACTTGATCTCTGCAATCCCCTCAGCATCACTACCTGTGATAATTATGTCATCAGCATAAACAATTAAAATGGCACAACCTCTAGGTGTTTTCTTAATAAACAAGGAGTAATCAGATATTGTTCTTGTAAATCCAAGAGCTGTGAGGAAATTGCCTAACTTTTCTGACCATGCATGAGGGAACTGTTTCAGTCAATAGATAGACTTAATTAATTTGCAAACCTTTGAAGACTCCCCCTCAGCAATAAAACCAGGTGGTTGCATCATGTATTCCTCCTCTTGCAAATCACCACGTAGGAATGCATTTTAACACCAAACTGACGTAATTCCCAGTTAAATGTGGCTACAAGGGAATAAACCAATGTTAACAGTACTCGTCTTTGCTACCGGGGAGAATGTCTCCTCATAATCCACACCTGCAATTTGATTATATCCCTTAGCAGCTAACCTAGCCTTGAATCATTCTACTGACCCATCTGTTTTCAACTTCAAGTTATAAACCCCTTTACAACCTAATGCTTTCTTGCCTGCAGGTAGCTCTGTTAGTACCCATGTGTTATTGGTATGAAGGGCTGTGATTTCGTCCTGCACTGCCTTGTACCAATCAGGATGGGACACGGATTCATGAAGGGTTGATGGAACTGTACTGTATTTGCAGTTAGGTTGAGTGCAACTGTAGGTGGATGAGAATAAGTTTTACCTGGAGCATCTTCAAGAGGCCAATGGTCTTCATCTGCAGTTGATGGAAGCTGTATATTCTTACGTTTATAAACAAGTGGTGGATCAGCAAACCTATGAAAGTTTTTTACTACTTTTAGGTCTCCAAACATAGACATATGGAGGAACAACAAACCGCTTATCAGACATAGGTATGTCATCAATAGTAGGTAGTGGAAGAGAAACCTGTAAAGGGAGAGACTCATTAGATATGAGAATAGTATGCTGTTTTTTCAAAGAATGTTACATCAGCCGTAACAAATATTTTTTCAATGTTGGACAATAGCAAGCATACCCTTCCTGTGTTCTTGAATAACCTAGGAAAATACATTTGAGTGACTGGGAAAACAATTTATCCTTTGATCTAGATATAGATGACCAAAATACATGCAACCAAAGACTCTAGTTTGATCAGTATACAAATTTGTTTGGATGTAGCACGAGAAAAGAAATTTTATTTTGTAGAAGTGAAGAAGGAATCCTATTTATATGATAGCATGCAGTAAGTAATGCATCAGCCCAATAGGTTTTAGGTACTGACTTGTTTAGTAGAAGACACCTAGTAACTTCAAGTAGGTGCCTATGCTTTCTTTCAAAATCTCCATTTTGATTTGGTGTATGTGCACAGGATGTTTCATGGATTATTCCATGATTATGACAGTATTGCTGAAATTGTGAAGACATATATTCAAGAGCATTATCACTTCGAAACACCTTAATTGCTGCACCATATTATTTTTTATTTCATTGGCAAAGATGCTAAAATACTGAAGCACTTTCTTCCTCTCTCTCAGCAAAATACAACCAGGTCATTCTTGTATGGTTGTCTACAAAGATTACATAATATTTATATCAACCATAATTGGCTACATTGAGAAGTCCCCCTAACATTCGAATGGACAAGATCAAATGCTTGAGAGGATATGACACTTTATGATGCTTAGACAACTCACATGTCTCACAGTTGAGACGAGACACACTTCGCAGGGTAGATACTAATTACTTCAATTTATTCAAATGTGGATGACCTAATCTCTCCCGCCACTGCATAGCAGATGACATCAAGGAAGACACAACTGCTATCAAAGGAGGACGCTTGTTTATTTGCAGATAATAAAGCTTCCCTCTAGTGTAGCCATGCCTAATCTGCATCATTGAAGTTGCATCCTGAAAGACACAAGAGAGATGTAAACAATACTTGACACAAAGTATCAGAACACAGTTTAAATATCGAGAGAAGATTAGTTGGAAAGGAAGGAACCAATAGGACATCTTTAAGTATAAGAGAAGATATGAGGACTACATCTCCTTTGCCTATAGTTGGGGCAAAACTACCATCTGCAAGATTGATTTTAATAGGTTTTTGGAAAAGCAAAAATGTGGAAAATGATCGACAGTCACCTGTCATGTGATCAATAGCACACAAGTCTATAAGCCAAGAATTGCTTAAGAGGGGGTCACTACCGGATCGGAACAACATGTGGGTCCAACTCCATTGCATTGCCAAAATCCATGTTATATATTTATTTGAAATAGGTGGACCTCCTCGTTTCTCTCATGGTATAATCCTATTCCCATGGAGCCCCTTTCCTCCTTGGTTCGCAGAGACAAAATGTAGGATCATGCAGAAAAAGCAGATTCTCCTTGAGCCATTTGCAGTAGCTGTTCAAAGTCCTCGTGGCTAAGGGTCACTGTTGCAGCAGCTGCAGGTGTATTAGGAGCAGCAGATTCAGCATTTTGCTCATTAAGAGCAATCAATGGGAGAGTTTGCTAAAGACTTTGCCTAATCAGGCTTCCCATACTTGTGCCAGCATTAGTCTTCCATATGACCACCACTCATTTGACAATAGTCACAAATCTCTCTTCCTTTCACAAACTTGATCTTCCCCTTCCATGTCTAGATGTTGAGCCTTGACCACGGCCTCTCCCTCGAGGAGAGGTGAAGGTGGGTCGAGCACTTGTAACCAGTGTGGAATTCTCCATGACATGCATAGGTTCCTCATCATCAATAGATTTCCTCGATAGCCTTGAAAAAACAGTGTTCAAGCTAGGTAGTTCATTTCCTATAAGAATTTGATCTTTTGCAAATGGCGTAGTGGGAAGTCAAACCAGATAAAAATGAAACCACCCTCATTTCTTCTCGCTGCTTCTTCCAATTTTCAACATCAGATGGGACGGGATGATAGAGATAGAGCTCTACCCACTTTGATTTAAAAAAATTATAACACTCAAAGTGATTCTGTACCCTGCTTGGAGACAAATGCCTCCTCACATACATCATAGACCCTCTGGATATTATTCTCTGTAGTAAGAATCTGATAAAATGATTTCCAGTCATCAGATGCAGTTGGCAGCAACATCACACCACAACTGATGTGAGGTTCTATTGAATTCGATAGCCAAGACTTTACTTGGGCATTTTCCTTGATTCATCCCGAGCTAGTAGAATCAGCAGGTTCTTCGTCAATAGACTTCAGTTTATTCATAGAGATAAGGAAAGTCTTCATCGCAGCGGACCATTGAAGATAATTTTTATTGTGCAACTTAGTGGTGGTAATGGATGTACCACTAAGTAGATCAGCAACTGACATAGTATTGCTGCCAGTGGATGTACTGACAGTTTTTTCCTTTTGCTATAAGTGGAAGGAAAACGAGGCTCCGATAAAAAGAAAGATGATGGAATAGGACTGATAAAAGAACTGGAAATCAAACACAGATGTAACAATCAAATGATAATTGAAATTCACAAGAGCCAATCACTGATTGGCTCTACATACCATGTTAAAAAATAGCATGTATACACATCTACATAACTAGGAAGAGAGGACATGAATCATACTTTCACTGCCCATCCTTTGAGTATTTTATAGAGAAGAATTAGTTACAGCAGACTCCTAATACCTGGGGATATGATATACATCAGATTGTAGTTTCTATTTAAACTCCTAACTATCTAGGAACTGGTCAAGATAACCAATGCATCACATAGTGCAACGTACAGATAATAACAGCACTCTAAGACTTAATATCTCAACACTCTTATAATGCGCCCCACAAAACCCCCAGAGTTCTAATACTTAATCGAGTTCTATCCCACTACTTTACCTCTCTTTATAAAAGATTAGAAACATTATTTCTATCCTCTGAAACACCACAATAAAGACCAGAAGGCACAAAATTAGCACTAGTTTCCCACAATGTATTGTTGTATACAGCTACAGAACTTTCAACACCTGAAAGATGTACGGAAGTCTTACAGTTCCCAGCTTTCGCCCTCAACTATAGTATGCTCAATCTCTAGACGGTTTTGAAATGATGGTTTTGAGGTAAAGGTTGACAGATGTTGGGCAATACCCGCATGCCTCTGAAAGTAAAATCCAG
>JAVDBV010047836.1:0-13734 GCA_032619315.1 Piper longum
GAAGAAGAGCCAGGGGTGGGGTTGTGTAGGGGGAAGAGGAAGGGCGACTGGGCTGGTAAAGGAGGGGAAGGAAAATGGAGGGCGAATGGGAGGTTTTTTTATTATTATTATTTTTAAATTTGCTTAGTTTTTTTTTTCTCTTTTAAATATGTTCTTAATGTTTTATGTTTTTAAATGTTAAGTATTTAGCATTTATATTGATTGTTATAATGGTTTAATTTACTTAATTATTAATTTGTATTAATTATTATTATAAAATATTAAAAAATATTTTTGTTAATCAGAATCAATTAGTTTGTGATTTAAATTAATTATTCAATTAATGTGGTTGATTGGATTATTAATTATTATAGAAATAGTAATGTGAAATGTCGAGCAATTATTTTGTATACTAATAATCTAAAGATATTTTATTATATTTATTATATGTAGATTTTAATTAATAATCTCATGAATAATGTTTAAGTTATGAAATATGATGACTTGTAATATATTTGACTAATATGTGTTTATTTGTGTAATATTATTGAAATGATTCTATCTATATATACTAAATATTATAATCCTATTTTACCTATGTTGGTCCAGTTTTAAATATCTCTGATATTTCTTTTGACATTTCTCCTAAATGTCTCCATGAGGAATGTCTGACACAATACCGATATCCGAAATGGGAAACCTTGCTTAGGATTATGATTGTGAATTGTGACTCATCTTCAATATTTATGCTTTGATCGCAGGTGTATGATGCTGCACGTCGTGCAGCTATACATGACACTATTATGAAATTTCCAGATAAATATTCAACAATAGTTGGGGAACGTGGTCTTAAGGTAGGATTTAATGACTCATCAGCTTGATGAATCAACTAGTAAATAGGAACGAACCAGCATTACAAGTCTCTTTGAATAAAAAACTGGCATAAAGTTAATTTGAATGCTATTAGACAATATTAACTATAATTTAAAGAATTTCATTGTGAATATTGTAACTTTATATACATAGTACTATTCTTTTTGTACATCATTTCCATCTTCATCTTTTATTTTTCATTGCTATTATGAAGTGGTATTTTTGTTGGATAACACTATAACTGAGAATGCTAAAGAAGGGGGCATCATGAAGGGAAATCTGAGCTAAATTTAGAACAGAGGAATAAATTAAAGGCGAAGTTCTTTTTTGATTATCTGCTGTTTGTAAGTGATGAGTTGATTACTTCTTGCAGTTAAGTGGAGGAGAGAAGCAGCGGGTGGCACTCGCACGTGCATTTTTGAAAGAGCCTTCCATTCTGTAAGTGATTGCTGTTTTGTGTCACCCTTCTGTATTTGCATCCCTTGCATTTGTTGGAAATGATGTTGATTGGCTAAAGTTGTTCGTTCTTGGTTGAATAGCTTATGTGATGAAGCAACTAGTGCACTTGACAGTACTACCGAAGCCGAGATATTGAATGCATTAAAATCAGTCGCAAACAACCGGACAGCCATCTTCATTGCTCATCGGTTAACAACTGCAATGCAGTGTGATGAGGTAAAACAGTTCTCTGTGCCCGCCCGCACTTTAATAGTTATTGTCATAGGTCCTTGTTCTCGGATAGAAAAGATATTCAATATGATATCTCTGCCCTTGCAATCTTCAGATCATTGTATTGGAGAATGGAAGGGTAGCAGAGCAAGGCCCCCACGAAGTTCTCTTATCGCATGGGGGAAGATATGCACAGTTGTGGGGACAACAAAATAATGCCGAGGCAGCCGATGCAGCTGTCTCTTTGAAGATTTAACTGTCAATTTTATACGTAGCGTGATTACTTAAAGTAATTTTATTTATAATTTTGTAAATTTTCTATAGCTGACATAGGAAAATATAAACGTCTTCCATACGTCCAGACAATGAATCAAGCAATCGGAGCTCACACCTTTAATTCCCGATTAAGTGCATCTTCGTTTCTTGTATAATTCATTTTTTCAACTATTCAAAGGTGAAAATTTCTTTTTTTACGCAACACTTTCTGCCCTTGTATACATTTTTAAAAGTTTTGGATCCGTGCAAAAGTTTGTATTATTGGGGAAGTAAAAAATAAGACTTTAGGCACATTGCGACTGTTGCCTTAGATCTTAGTTTCCGTCACCAGGTTTTGTAAGATTTGTTATCAAGGGGTCGAAAGCGCGGAATTGATGGCAGGTAATGATCCTGCAACAACGCATCCGAAGCTCAAATAGGCTCTTCTAATCAGTTTTCCTCAAGCAATTCTTACATACAATTTTTACGTGTAGTTTTTTCGTTTTCCAACGTTACGTACAAGTTATTTACGAGGGTCAGCGTCCAAAATAACATCGGGCCATGAAAATTAAAATTTGACTATTTGGAGTTACACGAATTGGCCAGGTTATGTGTTCTTGAATCTTTAGTGAGATCAAGTCAAAGAAAAAGAACGAGTTAGCAGTTAGGACCATAGTCGACAGCTGACCAAAATAATATTCATCCAAGGCTAGAAAACGTCGGTGGTTGGAGGAATTGTCAATTGCTCATACTGGGCAGCCTCTCTTTGTGGTGACGTATTTTGGAGAATTATCCCCGAGCCATAGCAATATTAGAAACTTTTTTAACTTTTTAATCGGTTTAATTAGTTGGGCTTTTTTTTTAAAAAAAAAAACAATGATAAAAACTTTATAAGTGGCGGTTTTACAATACTAACGGATTACATAATATATATACATCATGATCATAGTTCAAGTTAGCCAAGAAAGTATTCAATAGCCATCTGAGTAAAGGATATCTATTTCCGTTCATAAACGCTTCATTCTCAGCATTACATGAATAGAAACCAAACCAAAAGCTCACACCAAAAAGCCAACATAAAAAAAAAATACACTATATATGCAACATTTTTTCTTTCATTCAAATAAAAGATATAATTATCAGTTGACTACAAGCAATCGCAAGAGTTAAATTTACAATACATTCAAACTGTTATGAACATATGCAGTTCAATACAATAAAAAAATCACATCAAGGATACATGAGAAAGGACACGGATACGTTCAAAAGCAAGATAGAGAAGACACAACATAACATCAACGCTGAGATGAGATTAAATATATCTGAATGTAAATGGGAGTGTTGTAGAACCCTGACAAAACATAATCTCTTTCTTAAGGCCGTTCCATGTCGACATGCCTCTATTAGTATAGTACATTGCGGCAATAAGGTTCAAATGTAAGATCATCAATTAAAAGCTTAAAACAGCAGCTCTCTCATATCATCCTGACAATGCATGGTTATTTCAACATGAGTTAAGACTTTAAACACTCGTAGAGAAACTAAACAAGATGAGCCCAAGAACAACCAAGAACAGAGAAAACAACAATTCACAACTTATGCAATCAGCAGAACCAACAATCACTGTCTGTATTGAAATTATTAAAGCTTTACCACATATAATGAAACATGACATCTTGAAGTAACAAATAAGCGCAATTAAAAGAGTTGCTGGTGCCAATTGAACGAGAATCTACCGTGAAAGAAAGCACCAATATAACATCATCTCAAGCATCATGACCACGACCTCACCTTCTACTACATTGCGTGAGACGAAGATGACCTGATTGACTTTGTCATACGGACGTGGTCATTCTTTTAACAAAATAAACAAGATTGACAATTCGATGGAGGAGACAGTCCTATGCATTTTAGCAAACCCAGCAGTATATATATACGTACATATATACTAAAATAAGAATAATCAAACACGCTCTGAAAATAAGCAAATAGGCAGACAGATCAATTGTTCAAGGCGGTGTGATCACATCAAGCATACCACAACAGAAAATATCATATATCCAACAAATGTTATAGCATTAAAGTGTCCATCAATAGTAGATAAAAGCACCAAACTTCGCTTGGATAAAAAAGAGAACCAAACTTCCAATTCAACCCAAGATGGACAATTACCAAATTCAAACTCAATTCCTCATACAACCAATCAAGTTCATTCATGAACATGAATCATACAGATAAAAAAAGGGAATGTCAGCATGTGTCAACCAATATTACGAAACAATTTTGCCTATTCCTCCCAAGGCAAAAGAAAAAGCACTAAACTTTCAATTCATCCCAAGACAGGCGATCACCAAATCCCTCATACAATCATTCAAGCTCATCATAAACATAAATCATATAGAAAAAGTACCGAACAATTTTGAATTCCAGAGAACACAAAGAAAAGAGCACCAAACTTTCAATTGAATCCAACTCAGACCACTACAAAACTCAAACTCAATTCCCCGCACAAAATCAATCAAGATCATTGATAGACATGAATAATCTTTGAAAAGAGAAATGCTTTGACGCATTTGAGAAGTGAAACAATTTTCGCCCATTGCATACAACACAAAGCAAAAAGCACCAAACTTTCAATCCAATCCAAGACAAACAACCACAAAATTCAACCCCAAATCCTCAAACAACCAATCAAGCTCATTCACGCACACAAATCACATCCAAGAAAGAGGAATCACCAGGCGGGGGACGAGAGTCAACGAGTGAAACATATCAATCGGAGTGGGAGTAGTCGGAGCCGTAGTCCGATCCCGACGACGAAGAAGCCGAGGAGTGGTAGTACACAGGGGGCGACGAGGAGTCGGAGTCCGGGTAGTACTCGACCGGCCCCGGGAAGCAGAAGAAGGACCAGAGGCAGAGCGCGAGGCGGCGGAGATGTCGGAGGGGGAGGCAGCAGAGCAGTTGGAGAACGTCATCGGCGGACAATCGTTGAGGATTGCACGCTATGTACTGGCACAGGTGGGCCGAGACGGCGGCCACGCCCACCACCAAGGGGCTACTGAACACCATCTCCGCCGGCCCGCCGTCGCCGGAGATACGAAGGCAGACGTCAGGGTGGGGGAGGAGAAGGGAGGGCGGCCATGGATGATCCCGTTCCGAGAGACTTGGGGTATGATTGGAGAAGACGATGGTAAATGGGCTTCTTTTTTGGGCTTTTCGGGTTGGGCTTTTTTCAAGGCCCACAATTCGGTCATAAAAACGACATGAAAGACGAAATCTTAAAATGGGATAATAAGCTTAGTATAGTATCATGTTGCACGGTGCTAAGTGTCAGTTGATTCAGGAAGCTCCTAAACTGCATTGTTTCACATCGAAATAATAAGCGAATAACTTCATTTACTTGGGTGTTTAAGTCAAAATTGAACTGCATTGTTGCATTTACTGTTTTTTGTTACGTGGGGATGGGTGTGATAAAACCATGTCCGTCCACAGGAATAGTCTTGATAAAACCATGTCCATCCACAGTAATAGTTGAAGACTTAGAGCACCTCCCTCAAGATGTGTGCACCGAAAACCACGCGGACGTTACGCTGAAAATTCATGTCATCCAGGTGTTCAATGTAACTGAAAATATTTTAAAAAATGGGGGGGGGAGTACGTACGTGTTTGCAAGTGTTTTGTGGGCATGCATGACTAAAAATTATACCTCCTATGTGAGAAGTGATGCACCAGCAGAAGGGACAAGAATTTCTGCTTTTGCGGCTTATATTTGTGGTTGCATTAACATGCAAAAAGTATCCTAAATTGTTTCAAGCTAACAACATGCCTTGTGACTTTTGGACAGCACAATGGTTGTTGTCCCCTAATTAAGAGAGGAGCTACGGGGTTTTAAATTAGGGGTCATTTGCGTGATTTGGAAAGTCAAATATGGTGATTGATGTTCGGAACTTTGGAAGTGGCCCATCATCCATCTCCATCTGTTATTACTTTCCCAACTGTGGAACTTTTGCTCCATGATTTTCAAGTGACCACTCATCCAACCGGCCATGGAACTAGAAGGTGGCCGGCCTCTTTTATCTTTTACTTCCAAAACACAGCCCAGTAGTCAATAATATTTAATATTCGAGTAGAATATGAAGCACTTGGTCGCCGTGCTTGGTGGCATATATACGAACTGACCATCTACATAAACTCAATTGCGTTTCACAATCTTGATTCTTGGCCTTTCCTCTTTTTCGAGGGTGCTATTTTCGACATGACCAAGAAAACTACACCTGTTTGCCGTTGTATTTCATCAATAATGGCCAAATATTTATTCCAATTATAGTTTTCGACGGCAGATCAACCTAGAAGTCTAACTTTATAAAAGTTCAGATTGGGGAGTGGAAAGATACCTCTTTCCATCTCCGCTCAAAAATAGGGAAATTCTCTGTCGCCAACCAGTAACCGACGTCTAGCCACACAAATTTGTGACCTTTACCAGACTCGGGTGAATGTACTTCGCTTCAAGTTTGATGCTTGCCAAGCCAAGGTCCATTCATAGTAGCAACTAGTAAAGTAACGCACCGCCAAGCCACCATGTACAAAGGCAAAGAGGAAATAAATGGGAAAAAAGGACCTGGGCAACAGTTTTTCTTGATCTGTAATTTAAAATAATGTGCATTAAAGTCTACAGAAGCCGAAGATATAATACCGGCCCAGAGGAATTCAACTTTTGAACAATAGTGTGCTGGAGTGACGTGGTAGGTGTTCCAATTGTAATACCAGCTGCTTTTCACCCCCGGGAAAATGGAGATGATCCTCATTTTGTATGTCCTACTCAAGATGGCATCATAGATGACTTGAGGATGACTAAATATTATCAAAAAGTGTGATTAAGACCATCAGATTATACTTCAATGGCATCAACTGGTAGTGACCTTGATCTGCATAGGGACGGTGGAAGAGCACCTGTATAGAAACTTTTGGCGGTGAACGCATAGTCCGGACTGTTTTCATGAATCTGGCTCACCTCACGATCATAGACACTTTGGATCTCCGAAACAGGGGTGCCACTCTCATGAACGTTGTTGTCAGAAGAAATAGGATACTGTAAAAAGTGCATCCGGGAAGCTAAACAATTCAGTGGGGAGGTGCTTACCTCTTCATGAATTGGCAAAGTTATGAGGTGATCAACCATGTTCGTGTTATCTACTCTGCACTCCTCTCCTTCGCAATACTGTCGAGGTTCATGATCTCCACCATCCATTTTGGCTTTAAGCCAACGTAATTCTTGTCGTATGTCATTCTCGTAACCATTACATATGTTATCTTTAGATGATAACATGTTGGTCGAACTGAGATGATCAATTGAATGGCAACGCCTATGGTGCAAGGATTTTCTTGCAGCAAATTCTTTGTTCTCAAAATAATCTTTCATGGTATCGTCTTTGCCAGAGGTTGACGGATCTAAATTGTCACTTTCTTCATCAGAATGAACTACATCTGATTCTTCTGAAGCCATATCTGCAGCTTCATGTTGAGCCCAAATATCTGCATATTGCATACCATCTGATTGGCTTGAGACTACAGGTGGTCCTTCTGTTGCACATTGCTCAGATCCATCAACTTGATACGTGATCTCTTCAAAACGACCGTGCGTAGCAGCACATTCAAGTCGAGTGCACTGAAAAACGTTTTTGCCATTTCCATTCTTTGAGGATATGAAATCAAAGAGTAATCCATTTGATGAACCAGTTGAGTGACAATGGTGACAATATCCAGGTGATGCATCCTCAAATCCAGGTCCAGGCTCCCAATCGGGCACAAGGGCAGATATTTCCCCATCTATCATTTCAGCTATTTTAGTCACATCTTGATCAGTTATATCTAGTTCAGCAACCATTTCAGTTGCAACACTCAAAGCAGTATCCATGTGTATATCAAATGGGAAGTAAATATTCCTCACTCGACCTGCAAATAGATCATGGTCTTTAATTACCAATTTCATTGTACAATAGAAAGAACAATTGAAAGGCTAGATAAGTTGAAAAAGAGTAAATAAAAAATAATATAAGTAAAATAATAGCCAAACTTGCCTTCCTTATCTGCAATTCTAAGTCTTAAAAAGATGCCATCATTATCTCTTCGCTTTCCTTTAATAGATATATGATCTTTGGAATGCTCCTCATCATCTTCTCTACTGAATATTTCAATCCCATTATGTTCACTTCCAGCCCCATCGAAGCCCCATCCATTTTCACTATCATGATTGGAATAGCCAGTAATCAAGGAACTTATGCTAAGATGGGGGGTATAAAATGGTTGACTCAAGAGTGGGCTAACATCATAAATGTCGCCATGGTACTCTAACAACCTTGAATCAAACTCGTTTTCGTCAATTTGTAAGAAAGGGTCTTTCAATAGCTCCCTCGCAGAAAGTCTGTGGGAGGAGGGCACCAAACATTTGTCTATAAATTCTCTCACTTCTGGATTCTTTACCTTGTAGAATACTTCTGGTTTTTTTCCCTGTAACTATAATATCAGGAAAAACAATCCACCTTCCACATGAAAAAATCAGGTTTAATTTAAAGAGATGGGATCCTTACAGAAATCACTTTCTTGTAAATCTGAGCAGGATGAGTGCATTCACTGTATGGATATTCAAAGGTCACCATTTCTAACAAACACATCCCAAAGGAATAAATATCAACAAGCTCGTTGTATTCCTCTTGGTATACCTCTGGTGCCATAAACTCTGGCGTGCCTAAAACCACAAACTAATTCCATCACATCGAGAAATAAATTAAGCATCTCAATTAATCAATATTAACATTTCAACAGCTAGCCTAACACACGACAGTCAATCTGAAAAAAAAAATGAAAACTACAAAAAATTTATCAGATCCAAGGATGTGAACACACTAACCAACACAGTGAGCAGCATGGGATTTCCGCAAGATTGCAGCAAGGCCGAGATCCCCAATCTTGACTTCCCCTTGGTGTCCATTAACGAAGATGTTGTCACACTTGAGATCTCTATGTATAATAGGAGGGTCATGACTATGGAGATACAAAAGACCTCTCAATATCTGGCAACACCAGTGCTTAACTGCTCTTATGTTAACCCTTTTGTGTTTCAACCTATACCTGCCATCATAAACACCACATCATGAAACCCAAGTTGTACAACTGCTACCAAACATGGTAGACATCGAAGTAGGGGGGGGAGCACTTACTGCCTCAGAGTACCCGAGGTGAACATCTCGGTCACGAAATTGATGCGCCGATGGGCAGTGTCAACCCAGGAAGTGTAGAACTTCATGATGTTTTTATGCCTTAGCGTCTTGAGGAGGTGAATTTCACAGTAAAGCCGCTCCAGATCTTCGGGGCTCTGGAGGAAATCATGGAGCTTGACTTGGTTCCACGCCACCTCGATCCCCTCATACTCATCAAACGCTCTGTACCTGCAAACACCCCAACAAAAACACAATCAGATCGGAACTTGAACACCGAACAAAAACCAAAAAAACAAAAGCAAACGAGATTGAGATCATACACCGTCTTTGAAGCACCTTTGCCAAGGATCTCATTATACTGCACCCAACAAAATCAAATCTTCAATCCAACAACTGCCGCAAAAACTAAAAATTGTACCCAAAAAAAAGATCAAAAGGACCAAAGTTTTCATACCCGGCCGTATCTCCCCGTCGGATCGACCTCGACGAACTCGCTCCGATCCTGCTCAACATCACTTCCAACCATCATCGGAAATGCCGCCCAATCACAAAACCATAAACTCCCCGCAACCGCAATTCCCACACAAAATTAGAAACAAACAACGAAGAAGAGATGGTCGGAGCGCCCAAATCAGAAACAGGGAAAAAAAAAAAAAGACGGCAATCAAGCAACGAAGAAAGGCGAAGAGAGAGGGGAAAATGACACGCCTTTTCTGCTCCTCCTCCCCTCCAACCTCAAATACACGGCCATCGCTGCGACGGGTACGGACCACAAGCCCCTCCCAAGGACAAAAAAGGACAAACCCAACGGACCCTCGTTGTCGCCATGATTGCTCCACTTCACGCTCCCAGTCCCACCCCCATGGCTATCCCCCAGTAAATAAAAATAATATAAATATATATATATATATACACAGACCGCTTCACCGACCTTCCCTAACCTTCACTGCCTCGCAGGAGGGGCTGCTCGCCGGAAAGTTGCGATCTTTGCCGCCGAAAAGCGCTTGCTCCGGTGACCTCCGACGATCCGAGATGGGAGAAAACGACAATCGGGATTCCTCGGCCGGAAAACAAAAATGGCAACTTTTATAATTTTTCCCTCTGTCAATTTTGGCTGACATGTACTTTTTTTTAGAGATTTTGTATGAATTTAAATTTATTAAAATTATCTTATTATAATAATTTGTTTCGATTAATTTTAATAATTAACATATTTTTGCTTTTTTGTTATTTGTTTCGATTAAAACCTACTATATACTAGATTTGTATTTGAGATTATTAATTCAACAGTATTTTGGGGGAAAAAACATTTAATATGAGTTTTTTTTATTTATTTCCTTTTCAAAACTGAACATTTTTTTAATAATTACATGTGATAAGCATGTTTTTGTCCAAGTTGTGTGATAAGCATGGTACTACAGAGTTATAATATTTATCATAGAAAATAATATAAGCTGCTTACTTCCTGACTGTAGTAAGAAAAGAAAATGTTTGGTCCAATTGATTAATAAACAAAAATGGTTCAAGTTTCAGCCTTTTTGGCCGGTTTAAAGTTTTAACTTCAACATCGTTTGACTCTGTTTTTGAACAGAATAATTAAATAGTGATCACTGTCCATTAATTTTAAAACCGTATTAAATCGAGACTTTCTAATAAACAGGATAGATAATATCATCCAACCAACCGCCGTTGACTGATCGGGTTTGCAGTTCTTTTTAAGAATTCAATCCTCGATCATTCATCATACGTTGTACATACATACGATGCTCTAATAATAACTGAGTACATACGTATGTGAGTGGCTAATACCATCCATCTCTAAAGTTGAAATAAAGAGAAAAAAACTATTTAAGAGGAAAAATGACAAGAAACTAACAACAGCCATGAAACAGGAAAAGAAGATCAAGAACATGAATATTAATTTTGACCTTGTTTTTTTAATTAAAAACGTGCAAGAGTATCTTTTCAAACCAGTTCATCATATGTTAGGTGGGCCGAAATGTGAGTAAAACATGCAATCGGCTCTGATGTAGATTCTGGCGGACGGGTTCATTAGGGTGACATTTTTGCGGCTTGGCCACCAATTATGTACCTTAAAGAAGCTTTTTATAGCTGTTGTTTTAGAATAATTAGAATCACGTTTCTTAAAATAATCTTTTTATAGTTGTTTTTTGAAATTATTTGTTAGGCCAATAGTTCCGACGGGAATTGCACCCGGTTTTACGTGTTTATTTTAATCTTAAAATTCGTTTAAAGAATAAGATTTTCTCATTTATTTGTATATATAAGTCATTAATATTATCCATGACAGATATTAGATAAATTTAATAATTTTTCCTTCTAAAAAATTATCACTTGACACTCTCTTTAAATTATTAGATAAAATCAATAAATAAAAATATCCACAATTCGTAAATAAACATTAAAATCGACCAGCTTGAATATCATTGTTGGGCTTAATAAGCCTCTAAAATAAATTTGACAGAGATTTTACAGGTCTCTCTTAATTTAAAAGCTAGCTTTATTATCAACGATCGATGTGAGACAACTCCAATATTATTAAGAGATTTGAATAATCAAAAGATTATTTGGAAAAAATATTTTGTTAATTTCACGATGAAACACTCATATTTTAAAAAACTTTGTGATATTTCTCTAAGAAAACTACGAAATATGGGTGGTGGCGACGAACAACACCAAAATCTCTCCTCTTACCCGAGGAGATTTGAGGCCTTTGTTCCCCCGCCTGCCAAAACCAGCCGTGCCCTTGCCAAACACCTCCCTCTCATTTGTGTGGCCTAAGTCCTTTCAATTTGATATTTGGTGGATCCACAAGCTAGGAATTTCCAATGCTAACAGTTTTGTTTTCTGATTAATGAGGTTGTTTTTACAAATTACCATCTACAAACTGTCAATGAAACCATGAACATCTCTAACAAAATTCATAATATGTAAAAATTAATGACACAAAAATGTTCACAAAAGAAGTATGATAACAGGCTCTATACTGTGTTTATTTTCTGTTTGGTAGCAAGCCCACTCACAATATGCATGATAGATTATGAGATGTCTTAATCCATGTTGGTTATAGATTAAGAAAATTGATCAGTGTTGCTCTCACAGCATTATATTAATACAAGGCAATCGTTTTTTTAATTACTTAATTTGAGGCCACAATTCCACTTAAAACTTCCTAATATATAAATTGAAATTATGTAGGAGAATCTTAACATGCTTTTATTAATTTCTTTACTGCATAGAGATTCTCAATTTGTCCAAGATTGAATCAATTAATGTAAAAAAAAAAGCAAATATTAGTAATGATGTTAATTAACTAGAACTAAACTGCTACTTGGGGAGGAAGTGATCAGAATGGATCACAACATGATTATTTTAATGATTAGACCAATGTTCGATGCTAAGCTTTTGATTTGGGTATTGTTTTCTTTTTACGATCTTTAAACCTTGACAATTTGTGATATATTTCTAGAAGAATATGCATTAATATAAATGCATTTTACTACGTAAATCAGCTTGCACTTAATTCAATTATTTAAATATAGTGAAGTTCTGCCCAAACAGACTTCTGAAAATTTCGTTTTTTTGTCCAAATTGAAGATCTTTTCATACCCACTTGCAAATTTTCGCAACCAATTTTGAAGGTTGAACATACGTACAAAACTTTGTTTGCTTGAGTTCGCCATTCGAATACATATATCGAATGTACTCTTGTTGATCTGAAATTGGAAGAGGTCTTCTTTTCCGGCTGTATTAGTCACAGACGACTAAACTTGAAGACCGCCACCTTAGCTAAACATTCTCCTTCACTCCTTGCAACTGGGCAATAGCTTATATTACAATTTTTATGAAGAATGCATTCAACATTTGACGTGAAAACATGAGACCGAGAGAGGAGGGACCATGCATAAAATTGACTAGAAGCTGGGAGTGTCAAGAAGGTTGATTAATTAAGCATGCAATCTTACAGTAAGATTCTGGATCGATTCAACAGTGGACAATTTTTTATGGCTCTTTTGTTCTCTTGCTTATCAACGCTTTCCTCAAATATAAAGGAGAAGAAAAATGTCGGTCCACTATAACACCTCAAATCAGCGGCTCACTCACAAACTGAATAAAAATGTTATGGGTTACCTATTTAAGTTGGCTAACCTGGACTTAATCCGAATAGATCAACTCTTGACATCTTAAAATAAAAGATAAATTTTGTTATATATGTATGAAATGTTCAGAATCTACAGTGATTTTTACGTGAATATCACGACAAATAATTTATATTGAAAAGTAATCACGATAAAATTTCTAAATTTAAAATGTACAGAATTTTCTTTAAAAGTGTCATAAGTGGTCAACTTATCAAAACAACATTATATATATATACACTACATTTCATACACAATTCTTCATTTCATAACACTTAATAGTTTTCATCATAACCATATCCAAAACATGAATTGGGACTTGACCATTCTATTTATTTTATCTATCACACCTATTATATCACATTGTCACTACATTCTCAACAGTTTTAAGTCATTTCAATACAATATAATATATCACATCATAATACATCATAACCAAAATTATATATTAGATTAAACACATTTCGCATCAGGTTTTTATGTGCACATAACGATCATTGCTCCTTCGTCTAGGCTCGTATATCAAACTCCTAATCATCACCTATATATATAATAAAAACCATTAGCAACGAGTGTTACTG